>APFE030997564.1:3081-33504 GCA_000404065.3 Pinus taeda
GAATCCAAGTTATGTAAAGAGCTCTATATATAGCTGAAGCATCAATGTACTCAAGGTTGGAAATTTTATGGAAAAGCTCTGATATTTGGCTTATGTAAAGACTCTTTTAGTAATACAAGTTTGGCTTTGCTTCTCAGGATTCATGAGGGATTTGATGTTTCAGAATATGTTGTGTTATTATTTTCTTAATATTTGCAGTGGTATGAATGTATAATCGCTCAGAATTCACTGAATGTGCTCTGACTTCCTGTATACATTCATAGGCTGTGTGGTCCCATATCTTCTTGGTATGTTCTGAATGTGTTGAATCTTGAATGCCATGACTTCTATGTAAGGTTAATACCATTGTTATACTGAAATGATGTTGACTCCATAAGCCCAATGGATAGTTTCTAAATGTGTTTCCACCATTCATATTTTTACTTTTGTTTCACAAGAGTTAGCCATCTTAATTATTAGTCAAAATCAATAACCCTTTGAGAGAGCCCTCTCAGGCTAAGGAGGCTAAGCCTTAGCCAAAAGATTGGTTTGAAACAGTTACTTAGAGTCAACCTGACTAGCAGCCTATTAGGACCTGATTTTGAGATAACAACAATGATGTGCCCAAAAAGCCAAAAATGGAGCCTCTAAATGCTGCTATAGAAGAACACAACATAGGAACAGCAGAGCAGCCCAAAATGATTAAGTTGTCCAAAAATCTGCCCCCTGATCAAAAACTGAAATACGTGGATTTGTTCAAAGAATCCCAAGATGTATTTGCTTGGAGTTATGAGGACTTGAAGTCCTATGACACCTCAGTGATCCAACATACCATTCCCTTAAAACCAAATCAAAAATCGTTCAAACAAAAACTTAGAAGAATCAACCCCATGCTTCTTCCCCTTATTGAAAAAGAAATAAAGAGAATATTGGAAGCAGGTATCATTGCACCCATCAGATTCTCTGAATGGGTATCTAATTTAGTTCCCACTAGAAAAAAAAAAGGAGAGATAAGACTGTGTGTCGACTTGATAAATTTTAACCAGGTCTCTCTAAAAGACCACTAACCTTTGCCCAAAATGGACCATATCTTACAAAGAGTAGTGGGTTCCTCTAGAATTTCTTTACTAGATGGATTTTCAGGATTTAATCAGATACTTGTTCACCCAGATGACCAAGACAAGACAGCCTTTACCACACCGTGGGGAACATTTAAATACGTTAAAATGCCTTTCGGACTAAAGAACGCTGGTGCTACCTTTCAAAGGGCAATGGATATTGCATTTGCCGAGGAGATACATGATTTCCTTGTTGTTTACCTTGATGATCTAACCCCTTTCTCCAAATCTGACCAAGAGCACCTTAAGCACTTAAGGCAAATTTTCATGACATGCAGGAAATATGGCATTTCCTTGAATCCCAAGAAGTCCCTGTTTGCCCTTGAGGAAGGCAAGCTTCTAGGCCATATCATATCAAAAGATAGGATTAGAATTGATCCTGAAAGAATTGAAGCTATCCTCCAAATCCCCTATCCAAGAAACATAAAAGAAGTGCAAGCATTCCTTAGAAAGATCAATTTCCTAAGGAGATTTATCCCAAACCTAGTTGAGCTAATAAGGCTATTGAGCAACATGTTGAAGAAGGATTCCAAGGTAAAATGGTCTCTTGAAACCAAGCAGGCTTTTGAGAGTATCAAAACTGCCTTGACTCAAACACCTGTCCTCACCAGTCCACAATTCGACAAAGATTTTATCATTTTTTCTTTTGCATCCGAGCACACCATAGCTGTTGTCCTTTTACAAAAGGATGATCAAGGTAATGAAAATCCAATTGCTTTCTTCAGCCGAGCTTTGAGAGATGCACCATTGAAATATGAAATTATGGAAAAACAGGCTTATGCCTTGGTTAAGGCCATCAAATACTTTAGAATTTACATCTTATACTCCCACGTGATTGTCTATGTCCCAAACTTCGTTGTAAAATATATATTAACTCAAGAAGGACTAGAAGGAAAAAGGGGCAAGTGGATTGCCAACATCCTTGAATACGACATTGAGATAAAACCTACCAAACTGATAAAAGGACAAGGGTTAGCCAAACTAATGTCCAAAACAAACTTCCAAGCCTTAGACATTAATCAACTGGACAATGAACCAGAGTAGCGACTCCACAGATCAGTGAGACCTTTTCGCAATCCCCATGGTATGCTGATATTTGCTTTGTATTGTTAAACCTATGTGCTCCCCCAGGATTGTCCAGAACCAAAAAAAGATTTTTAAGGATGAAATCCTCAAAATTTTGTGTCATAGAGGGTGCTTTGTTTTGGAAAAATCATGAAGGTATTTTGCTTAACTCTTTGACTATCAATGAAACTAACAACATCATGAAAGAATTCCATGCAAGGGACTGTGGAGGACACTTATATTGGAAGTCCACTGCTAACAAGATTCTAAGGGCTGGTTATTATTGGCCCTCTCTATTTGCAGATGTCAAGAAGTTTGTTGTTTCATGCCACAAATGCCAAATCTTGGAAGGAAAAAGAAAATTACTAACTTTGCCCCTCAAGCCCATTTCAACTGAAAAGCCTTTTCAACAATGGGGTCTCGACTTCATTGGAAAAATTCATCCCTCTTCCTCAAGCCAGCACAAATGGATTCTGACAGCCAATATTTCACTAAGTGGATTGAAGCCATTCCATGTATACAAGCCAATGACTCCACCATTATCCAATTCCTCGAGAGTAATATCCTTTCCAGATTTGGCTGCCTTGAGAAAATCATTACTGACAACGCTGCTGCCTTCAAATCTAAAAAGATGATCAACTTCTGCCATAAATTCCACATTACCTTTGGCCACTCCACAGCTTACTATCCTCAAGGTAATGGTTTGGCTAAATCATCCAACAAAAGCCTCATCAATATCATAAAGGAACTGTTAGAGGAAAACAAAAAGAACTGGCATAGGAAGCTCACAAATGCTCTATGGGAAGACAGACTTTCAACTAAGAAATCCATTGGGATGAGCCCTTATGAGCTAGTATATGGCATGGAAGCGAAATTTCCTTCATATTTGGGCATTCCTACTATTAAACTGTTGCAGGAAATTCAGGCTGAACCAAATTACATGCAAAGAAGAGTTAATCAAACCATTCATCTTCATCAAACCAGAGAGAAAGTCTATGACAGAGCTCAAATGCTGCAAGAAAAACTCAAAAGGAGGTTTGATAAGAAAGCTAAAGCAGAGGATTTCTGGGTTGGCAGCAAAGTTCTAAGATGGGACTCATGAAGAGAGGACAAGGGAAAGCATGCAAAATTCAATTTTCTATGGAAAGGCCCCTACATTATCAGCGTTGTGCAAGGAAATAATACATATTTTCTTAGATCTCTAGATGGCAGCACAGCTGAAGAAGGCCCTGTCAATGGCCGAATGCTAAAGCACTACAATAATCCTTTTTGATTGAAAAGAACAGGAGATGTTATTTCCTGTACATAAAATGTTTGTATATATCAGCACTGTGATTTTATTTTGTAATAGTCCATGATGTTAAAGCACGCAGAAGAAATCAGGCAGTGCTTTACAATTTAACAGCCAATCAGTTAAGGGAAAGTACTGTCAACAGTCCAAAAGTTCAAATCAATCTAGCAGTCAGCACTAAGAAGTTTCAAAGCATAGCAATAACAAAAGAATCAAGGCAATCTGACCTGTTGTTCTTGGCTTCTCACAAGGAGAAGTCATCCCCAAGTGGAGCCACTGTTAGCCTCCTGCTGCAGCAGGTTACTCATATTTCATGATTGACATTTTTACAGGCCAAATATGTCATAATTTGCATGCTGCAATGCTCCATATTTGCTAAACAGTCACCAAAGAAAGAGGCCATGAAAGAATGCTACTTAAAGTTCATCCACTGCATTCCAATTTTGAAGAGTCATTCCAGTTTTGTAGAATTTTCATCTAAAGGGAGGTCCAAACAGCCTAATCTTGGTCTCCCTAGGTTTTAATTTCCTGTTTTAGAATATAGAGAATGAAAATCTGTCCAAAAAACTTAATCTTGGTAGATTCTTAGATAGGTAGAGAATCAAAGGAGCCCAAATGCTTAATCTGGGCCCTTGGAAGAAATAAGGGTAGTTTTTAGATAGGAAGGCATAAAAAGAAAAAGTTGAAATGTTGGGTCTGCAAGTCTAAGTGCACCCAAACCAAAAGAAGAAAAAATGTTAGGTAAGTAGGCTGGGTAAGTAGTTTTGAGGTTGCAGAATCTTGATTTCTGATCAATTTTATGTTTTTAAAGTATCATCTCTACTCAGGTCACAGTCATCAAGCAGTTTTATGTGGAGGGGCTCAAATCAGGCATAACTAACTTCCCTTTCTTCCTCTTCCCCAAATCATTGACTAATTTCCCCAAAACGAGGTCAAGATCAGCTTGATATCTCTTCGATTCATCATTTTCCATGTCATTAGCCTTGGTGAAGATCTTCTTCACTCAAGGAGGGTCCATACTTTCTCTACAAAGCTCTATCTCCCCTTTGAAGCCTAATATCTCTGAAACTTAGCGCTTTCTTTTCATTTCCATATTAACTACTGACATTATAATTTAATTCCCTATATTTTTCCCCATCCCCCTACTAAAACTATGTTAATAATCCCCTATGTAAATATCCCTTCCCCCTGGTTGAAATATAACCATAAGTGCTTCTCTGGGAATTACTAAGTCACCTAGACTTTAGTAAGAACCCTCTTTTTGCATGAATTTCCATTCCCAGGTGATTGGACCCCTTCCAAAACACAAAGAACCCCTTTCCAAATGAAAAAACCCCCCCTCGCGCATTTCCTTTGGAATTTATTAATGTTTGTTTAAATAAATGACCAAGCGCCTAAACCCATTAACCCGTTTCCTAAAGTCTAAAATCCAACCGCGCCATGGAAAAATTAAAACTTTAACACACGCGCTCTTTTATTTAATCCCGCGCACCTTCGCCTCCCGTCCACCATCGGATCGCCTCCCCCAGATCCGACGGCCCTTGTTCATATCGGGCGCCCTATTGTAGTGGTACGTTACCGCCCAATGTTCGACGGTTTTACCGTCGTACACCGGGACAGGTGGCGGCCTCCCATTGCATCGGGCCGCCCCTGATAGAAACCACCTCCGTAACAAAGGCGGTCCGATGCACAGGCCAAAACCGCCCTCCCGTCACGTAACAGGATTGCCGCGTCACCTTGCCACGTCCCCTCCACGTCACCTCACACTGCATGCGCCCGGCCCACGTCACCCGTCACGTGTCACTGCCACGTCACCTCGCCGTACTGCCACATCACCTTGCTGATGTCATATCCGTACTAGATGACCCCACTATTGACGTCATGCTGACGTCATCCGCCGTACCGCTAACATCATGCTGACGTCAGCAACCAAAAAAGGGAAAAGATGCGCAAGCGCGAAAGTCGAGCTTCGGAGCTCCGGAATGAAAAACAGAGGAAATTTTCGATGCGCGATTAGCGCGAAGCGCTAATCGCACATCGCTACGGGAAATGAGCCATATTGGGGAATATTTAGGGAATATTTTGATTCCTTAGCGCTTTTTGCACCGAAAGGGCTCGAAAAAGCCCGATTTTGCCAATTTAAATGTATTTGAAGACAGAGAGAGACCAGGAACATAGATTAAGGAGTATCAGATCAAATATACAGACAAAAAGCATGTCGAGGAGTGTCAGGAAGGGGCAGAGACTATCAATGTAGCGGAAAAGTGTATCAGAGGAGATTTTCTCAGGGCTCGAGGCAAATCCAGCATTAAAAGGAAGGCTCTGAAAGTCAAAAAGCAATTAAGGAACCATTGAAAGCTCACTAGCACAAATGACTACACATTAAAATCACAGAAGATCAGTGGACCAGAACTCAATGCAAAGTTATGATAGAACCACTGCACCAAGTCACACAGGATACCCCATCAACACAACTTGATCCAGCTGCCTCTGGCACAGCCCAAAGGACTTTCTTGCATTTAATTCCAGCAACAATTAGGTTTAAAAAAAAAAGGATTTTCCTGCAGACCTGTTTAGGTCGGTTGTAATAAATGACTTTAGATATTTTGCCTATATATACCACCTTGAAAAATGGAGTAGGGGTTTGGTTGGTTGATTAGTTGCTTGATATTTGGTATTTCGATATTTTCCTCAAGTAGAGACTCACACTGTAACTGTGATACTTTCTATAATCAAAGACTGCTGAAAGCATGGATTCTGAAACTGTCTGCTGTGTTTAATTGGCCGAGGAGTGACTGTGGAACTTCTGTGCTTCTACATGGTTCAATAAGTGTTTCTTAACTCTGTTAGTTTTTCATGTTTTTTTATCATCATTCCGCCATCTAAATTGCAGAAAAGAAGAATAGTTTAGGATTTGCTTAGCTGCACCTTAGGCTCAATTTCTGCAATTTTTCATGTTTTCATCAGGAACAATTATGAGCATGCATACTTAAATGATCTTGTTTACGCTGTTTCTTTCACTTATGAATGATAGTTTAGGAATTCTTAACTGCTCCTAGACAACCATTCACTCACTTCTCCTCCCTGTTAGTTTTGATGAAAGATTCTTAATTGCCTTTCATCTTTGACCATCATTCCATCCTTTTAGCAAATTGATAATTGTCTCATGTGTGGCTATCCCGCTCCATAATCCTCTTGTGACCAAGAAAACACAACAGCAAGCCTTAATCCATGACTCCATGCCCAATGGTTTGAAACTTATCACACTTTACCTTGCCTCTCTGCTTGATTTTTTTTTCCATATAGGCATCTTCCATCCAAACAAAAAATCAAAACCCCCAAACCCAACAACTAGCCTAAAATCATCATCAACAAAGTTAAATCATTAAGAGAGAGCCCTCTCTGATTGCAGGTGGGCTAGAACCTGCAATCCAAAGATTGGTTTGTGGTTACCTCGGCCGTATCCCTTCAGGAGCCTAGGGACAACCTGAGTGATAACACTGCCGACCTTGCAACAGTTCGAACAGAGTTCAAGGGACTCCTCACGAAGATTTCTGCACCGACAGAGTGACTCGAGGGTGAGTCACAATGTTTGTGTTGGGGGCCTGTTGGGTGTGGAATCCCCCAAAGCATTGTTTGGAGCTTAAGGCCCAAGTTTTGACCAAGTCATTTGTAAAGACTTCGTAATTTGTGGGCATGGAGTGCAAAGTCATAGTAGAGTCACATGGTTGTTTGCCCATGTTTTGTAATGTAATGTTGGCATGGAAGATCTAACAATGGTCCACGGACCATGGAATTGTATAAATAGAGTGAGGCTCTAATTTTAGAAAGCAAATGAGAAGAAAATAAGAAAAAGAATAGAAGCATGATGAGTCTAAGGGATTGAATCGAAGTGTAAAGTGTGTCTTTGAGTCGTAGAGTAGGAAAAGGCTCTGTAGCTATGTGTGCAAATGCCTAACAGTCTGTAGCTGAGTGCGTGGAACCCTACAGCTGAGTGCACAGGTTAGGTCGAGTCTGTAACCGTGAGAAGCATTAATAAAGAGAAGTTTTATCATATTTCTATGTATCTTTTCCTGTTTTATGTATTACTGGGTATAACTTGCAATTTTACTATTTATTTACTGCGTGAACTCTATTGAATGTGTTGTATAACTAAATAGAACATAAGGCATCCATTTACGTAAAGATAAATAACTAGTGAAGGTAGATAAGTGAGATCTTAGGTGTGACTTAGGGAGATATTGCAGAATCCTACTCCAACAGTGTGGAAGCCCCACAGCCCTGGTTAGGGTTGTGTGAAGGAAAGTATATCAGGGCGCGAGGGATAGGGAAGTGCGCGAAGCAACCTGCATGCAGGGACTAACGATTGGACTGAATCAACCCCTCAAACATCTCAAGGGTGCGGAAATCTGGTTCTAGCACCCTCCTATACTACTTTGGGTGAGACCTTAGTCTACGCTTCATAGACTATTACCGAAAGGGCCAGTAGTATAGGGATTTGTTTGGCTAAGTAACTTTGAACCTGGGTCAGGCCCCAACAAGCCAACATCTTATATCAAGCTCGAGGGGTTTGATCTAAATCATAGAGATCTTTCTTCAACCTAAATACATGAGATTCCTCATCATGAAGCTCAAACTCCTCAGGTTGTTCAAAAACTGTGGACTTGCTACATGAGGGGAATGGTCCCCTTGTAAGTTTTCCTTCGGTACATCTCGGACATGTACCTCCATGCTCTTCTTGAGTTTAGGCATTTGTGTCACCATCTAACTCACATCGGGTAGGGCCCCATAATGAGCAGACCTTTGGTGTTATAGAAGATATGTGTCAACTGACATGGTCCCTAATGGACTTCCTGCAACTTGATAGAAATTTCCAACCGTGAACCCAAGAGTAAAAGCATCTTGAAAATCCATTTTTCAAACACATACCTTTCCATCGATGAATGCCACCTTGAAACCTTTGACTTCCATTATTGAAATGGACACCAATTTCTTCTTGTGATCAAGTACATAAAGAGATTCTTGTAAATGAATCATGCTACCCTCATTCAATTGATGCGTATCATTCCCTACACCATTTCTAGGATAGGTGGCATTGTCTCCAAGAATAATTTCCCAAATTTTTTCCTTCTCTATCAAATTAGAGAGAGCTTTCTTCTATTGAAGCACTAAAGTCAATAAGCTATATTCCTCAATAGTCTAGTGGAGAAGTAGTTATTAGAAAAAAACATTTGATTATGCATACCTAGAGATCCTTGCTTTCTTGAAGAGTTGATCATTTCCTTGATGACCTACATTCCATTTTCCTTTGCCGCAGTACTTGTCATTCCTTCGATCATTGAAGGTGCCACTGCAATTATTGCCTGGAATTATTGTTATCATCATCAAGTGATGTGTCCCTTCTATTTGGACACTCCTTCGCATAACGACCAAACTTATTGCAAGCAAGGCATTTTCCTTTCCTTCCACCCTTAGATAAAGGCTTCCCATTGAAGTGATCATTAGGTAGGCCATCAGATGCTTCCATTGCGCCAATTTGATAATCTTCTTTGATCTGACTTCACCCTTTGTGAACTGAAGAGGGATGAGGAACCCATTGAGCCTTTTGTCCTTTCCAACTGCCTTCGATGATTGATCTTTCACTATTGCTTGGGATTTTTATTCACCTTAGCTCTGATACCATGCTAATTTTAGGTATTTTCTATGCTTAG
The DNA here is from genome assembly GCA_000404065.3 of Pinus taeda. NCBI lineage: Eukaryota > Viridiplantae > Streptophyta > Pinopsida > Pinales > Pinaceae > Pinus > Pinus taeda. Next base: position 12,246 of record APFE030997564.1, read on the forward strand.
CACAATTTACTTCAATTTTTCCATATTAGATCAACATCAATTCTAGATTATAAATCACTTTTAGCATGATAGTAAAATGCAGATAAAACATAGACATAAATCGTAGAATACAAGCCAAGACAAGAGGACACAAGATGTGGTTCTAGCCAGGGAGAATCCCCAATGTGGGGAAACCACTGATCAGTTCTTCTTATGTTCTTCAATAGTTCAGTAGAGAGAGATAATAAATATACATGAGAATTCAACATTTTGACTTATGACAATAAGAGCAGAGATCTTCTTTAAGAAGATGACACGTGAGGTAGTTGATCCTAACTCAGGTGAAGGAAAACTTCTTCAACTGATCCTTCAAGGTGATTTCATCACCATGCTGCACCCATTATGGTGCCTCACTTCATCATCATGCTGCACTCGTCACTGTGCTGCACCCAATCACGGAGCTTCTCTCATCACACTATGATGCACTTATCATTATGTTGCACTGTGTTGCACCCATCATGCTTATGCTACACTTCATTAGTATGTTTATCATGCTACAAAATTCATCATCATACTGCTGCATCCTACTAGCTGCACTATATTGTACCCATCATGCTCTCAATGCATACTGCAGTATGTCATCATGATGTTGTTGTAATATAATGCTGCTGCCATTTGCACTATGTTGTATCCAACATACATGTGTTATATTCAGTATGTTGCATTTATCATTACTACCCATCGATTGAAAGCTCCTTAGATCATGATCATCTGAGCCCTCAAATGCCCATAAGAGATATATTACTCTGGTGTTATGGCATGCAGCCTAACCCATAGTTTTCTTGAAGCACAATGATACCCCAACATGATGATCCAATGTTTCTTTTGACTTGGCCTCCTAAGAAGGAACACACTCTTAAGTTAGGATACTTTGTTGCAACTAGGGACAACAAATATAAGCCCTTCCAAACTGTGTATTTAGGGTCCTCTTTGTAGTGAATAGATTACTGGTTTTCAACCCTTTTATACTGCAAATAGGGCTTCATCATAACTACAAATCATGGCACATCAAACACAGATTAGAATGTTGTGATATAACTCCTTTATAGTAGCGTGAAGGTGTCCCTCCTAATTGAAAATTAGGGAACTGTGTCTAGGGCTGGGATAGCTGCCAAATAAGACACTTCCTTACTGCGGCTAGGGAAGACCTTGAGACTACTATTAGGGACATTCTAGGAAATGTATCTTAGATTGCTAGATATGGCTAAATCTTGACATTTTCTACGGCTAGGGTAAGACTATATTCCTCCCATTAGGACTGTGACTTGCTAGGCATAGAAACCTTCTACTTGACTGTGGCTAGGTCTTTCTGCTAGGGCAGTTTTAAGGCTTCTTCATTAGGGAAACACTAGGGCTTCATTAGGGCAATGTTAGGGCTTGATTAGGGAAGCATTATAAGCCCATCTTCATGACTGTGTTAATCCTTCATCTTCATGCTAGTGTTAGGGGCTAGAGTATCTTCTTTAGGGCAGCATAGATCCTTCTTTCCCATGGCAGCATCTAAGGCAACACCTCTTAGGACAACGTATATTCTTAGGATCTCTCCTACAACCAAAACCAAAAGACAAGTGGAGAGTAAGAGATAACAAGAAGAGTGTGAGTCCAAATCACTAGCAACCCACCTATTTTTATACTAAAACGTTGAGCACAAGTGGGGCCAGTTTGGTTGCTGGCCGACCTTGACGAACTATCCCATAACACAAATAAATTCATATCTGCATGAATACATGTTAGAATTGGATGAGCTTTAGATCAATCCTACACCTCTCAACGAGAGGAATCCAAGAAAAATATCAGCTATCATAAATAAGATGACCCATATGGAGTTTGGCCCTAGTTTCCCATTTTAACAAGCAAATGCCTTAGGCTTACACATACACATGAATGATGAAATAGAACTAGGCTACTGAATAGATATGAACTTTTAGAAATAATAATGTGACAATTGATGTAAGATGTGAGACTCTGAGAATGAGGGAAGAATGGCATCACCAAAGCAATTTTTGCATAGGTATACTTGAGATTCTCAATGAGAGTGAAATGAAGCATGAAATGAGAAAATTAACTTAGGTTAGGATTTATTACTTAGGCCTTACTTCTTATATTAATGGGATCCATGTTATACAAGTGGCATTATTTAATATTTTGCTATTTTTTAACCCAATTAGAAAGCTACAACATGAGTGATGTATATGAATTTATGCATAGGTATACTTCATATTCTCAATGAGTGTAAAATGAAGCATGAAATGAGAGAATTAAGTTAGGTTATGATTTATTACATAAGTCATCTTTCTTAGTGAATGGGATCCATGTTATAGAAGTGGCTTTATTTATTTTTTTGCCAGTTTTTAACCCAATTAGAAAGCTACAACATGAGGGATATCGATGTGTTGAAAAATTAAGGGATGTTGGGCTAGTCCCCAAAAATTCTTTGACTCCATGATAGCATCCCCACCTATTTCAAGATGTTTGCAATGGGTATGAAAGTTCGTGCAATCCTGGCTTAGTTGGGACCCAAGGTTTAAATGTAGGGACATATACTTGTGCAACATAGCAAAATAGTTATTATCTTTAGCTAGACATGACTAAGGCCAGATCCTAAACTTCTTGTATGGGCTGATTGGGTACACAAAAAGTCCCTTAAATTTCACCATGAATGTGGGGATGGTCCCCTAAAAGTGCTCAGGTCCTAGATAGTATCCCCACCCATTTTTGGGATGTTTTCAAGGAATACATAAGTGTTAATTTTGAGTTAACACGTTCTTTGCTTGAGTTAGTTACTTCATCCATCCATTTGTCCATTCATCCATTAACAAACACATATAGTAACTGATGAAAGAACATACATGATAAATATTGAAGACAAGCCAAGACAGAAATACACAAGAATATGGCACAAGCTAGGGAAAAACCCTTGATCAAATATTCTTATTATTAATGATCAAATGTTTAGCAAAGAGAGAGAAAGAGTACAATGATTTAAATTCAATACTGACTTGCCAAGATAAATATCCTATATCAAAGCCCTTAAACATGAAGATGACTCGATCAAATGGGAACTTTGGAACCAAGGGCTGGAATCTTCTACTCTATATTTCTGAATACTAGTTACAACACAAGCACAGTTAGCTACAACATCCTTTTCATACTCGATAGACCTTCCATGATCTCCGATCTTTCTTCAAACAAATATTGAAACAGTTAGATTCCCCTTAACCTCCTAAGATTCAAAAACTTACCATACAGCTTGTTGATCAAACATAACAGACTACGACCTTCCTTTAGAAGATACTCGACCTTCTAGATAGAGGTTGGTCTGGCTGGGAGTGGCCTAGATAAGTGTGGCTTGCTTCAAGGTTTATTGTGAGATCAATCCTCATTGAAAGTTGTAGTATTGAGCCTAGAACCATTCTCAAATAGTCCCATACTTACTCCAAACAACCTCAACTTCCCTTTTTGCTACAAAAGTCAAGATAGAAAAGTTCCCATATTAATCCATCTAGAGCTACGGCTAACTATCATGAAGAATCTCATCCCTTAACTGAGAAACAAATAGTCCATAAACCTTCATGAAGACCTCAGTTGCCTTAGACCTCATCCAAGAAAGTTGATGTGTATAATCATAATGGAGGACACCTATATATATAACAATTTGTCCTTATGGAGGTGAAGCCAACCTTAACATTTTGAAGGAAATTTTTAATTTCAAATTTTCATTTTTCCCACCTTAATAAGGTCATGACTTCTATAAATTCTTTTAAATAAATAAATATTTTTCCTTATCCAAATTTGGTGATCTTAAGGTCAATTTTGGACCTCTTGAAAAGAGGAATTCAATTCCACAATAATCTTCCTCAAAGCAGTAGACCAAAGTGGAATTTGGCCCTAGTTGAAAATTTTAACACTCACTCTCAACTAGGGAGAATTCCACCTATCAAACCATCAACCACTATCACTAATCATAAAGCCATCCTGACACCATGAACCATATGTAAATATTGTCTTTGCTATGCTCTGCTTTGTTGAACACTGATGTAATAATAAATTAAGAAGAATTGGTCGAGAGTGAGTCACAAGACTTTCCCACTCTCTACTGATAAAAGTTAGTCTAGAGGTAAAAACTCAATCAAAATTGATACAAGATCAAGTTGAAGAACATCATGCATCCTAGTCATGGGGAGTACAACAGTACCTGATGACAGGTAGGATTTCCTTCCAATAAAATTCCAATAAGTGGAAGGAGAAACAACCTTCTTTTTCTTACCTGATTTACCTCCACTTCTTGGACCTCCGCCCCCTCCACATCCCAACTAAAATAAATCTTCATGGTTTTCGAGGATTAATCTCTGAAATTGTTCACAATACATATATTTAGCATGGATTCCATAGTGGAGAGTAGTAAGATGGGGCAAGCAGGGACACTCCCTGGATTCAAAATTAAGAAGAGGATTCAAATTCATAGGTGCCAACCCTCTGCAAAGGAACCAACATTTAAAATTAAGAGGAGAATTCAACTTCATAGGTGCCAACCCTCTGCAAAGGAACCAACATTCAAAATTAAGAGGAGGATTCAACTTCATAGGCGCCAACCCTCTGCAAAGGAACCAACATCTTCATTGGATGGTGTTGAGACCTCCACAACTTCTCCAATAACTTCAAAGGTACATATATTTGGCATGGATTCCACATTAGAAAGAAGTAAGCTAGGGCAAGTAGTTATATGAGAGGGATTCAAAATTAAGAGGAGGATTCAACCACCCATCTGCCAATCCTCTGGAAAGGAACCAACATCTTCATTGGGTGGTGTTGAGACCTCCACTGCTTCTCCCAGAACTTCAAAGCCCTTGAAATCTCACTTTGCACTCTCTCTTGTTCAATTGAATCCACCAAAATCAAAACTTGATCAGAAGGAATTCAAACTAATAGAGAAGAAATACCTTTCCCTTTCCCTTTGATTCTTGGCATAATTTATTTGTTTTGTACACTATATCCTTGTATATAATTTATTTATTTATTTATTTTTTCTGAGATAGTGACGTGAATGTAAATGATACCTTTGATAGGTATGCCTTGCTAGGAGATATTTTTGATTGTATAGAGGTCTTCATTAGTCTGCTTAAACTACAGAAACAAATCTACACCTTCACCAATATATGCCCTAGAGTTGAAAAAATGACACGCAGGTATGTATGTATAAAAACTTTAATTCTCAACAGTCTTTTATCCTCCTTGAGATTGAAAGGTAGCTACAACTTTTTAAAATTGAAGAAAATTTCATATAGTATATGTCTTAAAGTAGGCATATCCTCTTCATATCATCAGGTAATTTACTTATAGTCATTTGGCACAAATCAAGTACCTACTGAATGAAGCAATGGAGGTAGAAAATATTTTGATACAGGTTAGAGATTTGGTTTGTATGATGCGAGAGTTGCTTTTCACCCTTCAGTATAATGCATTATATCCCCACAAAGAGGGAGAGAGTACAGTTAACCCCACTACAATTGTCAGAAAAACATTCCATACGTGATTGCTGGAATATGCAAAGTCTCATCTTGAGGTACCCGATCTCCTTTGATAATTCATATGCATGTGAGGGAAAACTTTTCAAAATATAAACAAGTGCATATGTTAACTTCAAAAGGGTAATGCTAGAATTGCTTCACAAAATTAACTTGATTGTAGAGGAAATCTGAAAGACAGTTGACTTTGTTCCTATTCATTAAATTGATAGAATATTCCAGAATCTACAATCCACATAATAATGGCCCTTTGCAACCCAGGTGGGGATGATCATATTTAAATATGTATGGATCCATATTAGCCCAGGTGGGGGTGTTCATACTTTTATATCCATATTAACCTAGGAGTTAATATTCTGAGTGTAAAAAAGAACAAGGCTAGGTGAAAACCCTGTTTTATTGCATAATATCAGGTGCTAAAATTCTGAGGATTAACTCGATGGTATTTTAGGATGCTAATAAAATTTGAGGTTTAAACCTTGATTTTTTTCAATAATTAGATGAATCAATACTCAATATATTTAAATTAAGATGATCTTTGCGAGTTCCTTGCATGTTAGAGGAAATAAATACAAATAGCACAACATCATTCAAAGCAAGTATCAAGTATATGTTGAAGAGATGGAAGCATGTAAAACCAGAATATAATAAAAAGAAAACATAACACTAATTTTATATGTACACGATCCATTTTAGGTAATAGCTACAATTTCAAACTTAGCTTATTAAAAATTAGATTACAAATAACATTTTATTGTTATGTTTCATGTAGGAAGATGTTCCTCAGGAATTACTTCCATAACCTTTCAACAAAAAAGCTCTTTCAGAATCCATTATCAATCACATATAGTAAATGATGAAATAACATACATGATAAATGCTAAAGACAACCCAAGACAGAAGAACACAAGAGTATGGCACAAGCTAGGGAAAAACCCCATGAAGGGGAAAACCCTTGATCAAATATTCTTATTATTAATCATCAAATGTTTAGCAAAGAGTGAGAAAGAGTACAATGATTTAAAGTCAATATTGACTTTCCAAGATGAATATCCTATATCAAAGCCCTTAAAGACAAATATGACTCAATCAAATGGAAACTTTGGCACCAAGGGTTGGAGTATTCTACTATATAGTTCTAAATACTAGTTAAGGCACAATCACAGTTAGCTACAACACCATTTTCATACTCAATAGACCTTCCATGAACTATGAACTTCCTTTAAACAGATATTGCAACAATTAGATGCCCCTTAACCTCCTTCTAAGGTTCAAAAATGGACCATATAGGTTGTTGATCGAACATAACAAACTGCAACCTTCCTTTAGATGATTCTTGGCCTTTTGAACAAAGATTGGTCTGGCTGGAAGTGGCCAAGATAAGTGTGGCTTGCTTCAAGGTTTATTGTGAGATCAATCCTCATTCAAAGTTGTAGTCTTGAGCCCAGAACCATTCTCAACTAGACCCACACTTACTCCAAGTCCAAACAGCCTTGGCTTCCCTTTCTGCTACAGAACTTGGGCTAGCAAAGTTCCCATACTAATCCATCCAGACATGCGGCTGACTATCATGAAGAATCTCAACCCTCAACCCAAAAAAAAATAGTCCATCAACCTCCATCAAGACCTCGGCTCCCTCAGACCTTATCCAAGCAAGTTGATGTGTCTAACTAGAATGGAGGACACCTATATATATAGCAAATTGACCTTATGGAGGTGAAGTTGACCTTAACATTTTGGAGGCAAATTTGAATTTCAAATTTTCATTTTTCCTGCCTTAATAAGGTCATGACTTGTAGAAATTATTTGAAGTAAATAAATATTTTTCCTTATCCAAATTTGGTTATCTTAAGGTCAATTTTGGAGCTCTCGAAAAGAGGAATTCAATGCCATAATAATCTTCCTCAAAGGAGCAGAGAAAAGTGGAATTTGGCCCTATTTTCCAATTTTAACAAGAAGTCGTCAAAGAATTGGATTGATTGGGACACGAAGTGTAAAGGTGATGACCCTCCATTTTCCAACATAAAAACATATTTGTTATCTCTAGCGATACATGTCTGAGATCAGATCTAAACCTGTTGGATGGGTCAAGTTGGTATGGGCCTAACCTCTAAACCTTCCCTTGAAAATGCAAGTAAGAAGTTTGAAATATATGATTTAAAAGCAAGGAAACCTACTTTTGAGTCCCACATTTAATACTGAGGCGTTAAATGAAAATCACATTACATGTTATGATTTTGAAGCAAGTCTTAGTGGTACAAATACTTAAATATCTGTAACTCTTAGTTTAAACTATAAACTATGGATAATGCTATTATGTTAATGAGACTTATGTATCTATTTTTGGAATTATTGTTTTTGTGTGTTCATATATTATTCTGTGATTATTTGAATTACTGTGTAATTTATATAATTTTATTTGTTCCATATGTATGAAACCTTTATTCAAATTTTGTGAAGTTCTTTCAAAATCTTGAACTTTTCTAAACATGCTCCACTTGACTAACCAAAAGTTTTTAACATTGTAACGTTTCTTCATGTAAACATCTCCTTGTAAATTTCTTACACAACAAATTGAGCATGTTTTCAGTCCTTGGAAGAATAACTATCCATTGTTTGAAACCTTGTGGTTAGGGCTTTGTTGATGATTAAATTTCTTATTAGCTCTTTCCTTCCGAGGAGGATAAAGTTGCATTTTTTCCTTCCGAGGAGGATAAAGTTGCATTTTTTCCTTCCTGATGTATTTTGTCTTAGGTGGAATGATATTAAGGTCTATTTAGTATCTTTTGTAAAGATTGAGATTAATCTAACTTTATACATCCAACTCTCGAGAATATCTCATAGGACAACTTTATTTTCTCTTCCATCAAGACACCATGTTTTGCTACTTGTAGTAGAGCCAATTATAGTTAATGGTTTGATGTATATACTATTTAAATGCTAAGTAAGTGTAATATTGTAGGAAGAAGAGAAAATGAGACTGCTAGGGAGAATCTGTTATGAAACTAGCTCAGAAAAAGATAGAAAAGGTAGATCAATGCCTTAGAATTCAGCCTCTTCGAGGGGGCAACCTCCTTTACATTACAAAAAAAAACAATTCTTGGATGATACAAATGACAAGACCTCCTTTCTATATATAGGAGTCTAAGGGGTCATAATATAATCAGAGCCCACATAACAATAATAATGTAAGGGTACAATAATAACAATAGTGGGCTTCTATGGGGCATACTAATAATAATATGGGGACTACATGGGTACAACAATATAATAAGGGGGTTGTACTAATAACAATAAGGGGTTACACTAGTAGTATAGGGGCCTAACATGCCCCTATCCTTCAAAAAGTGTTGTCCTCAATACTTGAGCAGTTCCTGATGCTTCTGTATAAAATTCTTGTCCTCCCATGTGGAATCTTCAGCGGGTAAGTTCTTCCACTTGATGAGATACCCTTAAGTTGATTGGTTGCGTAGCTATCAGGTTCATGTTTCTATGAATGCTCCAGGTTCCAATATGATTTTTCCTTCCTCTTCAAGTTCTCGTAATATTGTTTGAATTGGGATCTTCTGCAACTTTTGAATGAGTGGCCACACTTCTTCATCTTTCTTCCATTCATCCCTTGCTTCATTTATCCAATCTGGTTGGATAATAGAAATAGCACCAAAAAATTCTTCCACATCCTCATCCTTTCTTGAGAGTGCATCTGCAACAAAATTTTGCTTCGTTAATCTGATGCTTAGAGAGAAAGTTATTATGACAAGACTTCCTTTCTATATATAGGAGTCTAAGGGGTCATAATATAATCAGAGCTGACATAACAATACTAATGTAAGGGCACAATAATAACAATAGTGGGCTTCTATAGGGCATACTAATAAAAATATGGGGACTACATGGGTACAACAATATAATAAGGGGGTTGTACTAATAAAAATAAGGGGTTACACTAGTAGTATGTGGAATCGTTGGTATCTACTGGATTAGGTTGTCCCAACAATGCTACCATTTATTGGGGCTGGAGCTTTGCCTCGAATTGGAATTCTAGGCATGACGTCTCCACTTGTTGGGATGATTCCATCAGCTGCCATGCAATTTTATTTCATTTCAACACCCTAAGTTTCACTGTTAATGATAGGTGAAATGGGTGCAAAGTGTTTGCGTGATAATCTATTATTTCAAGTCCTAGGTTCTAGCATTAGTTGCAGTTGTAGGAATAAGGATCATACATGAATCTTTGAATGCCATACTTCTATGCTCTAGTGTTAAATTTTGGGTAGGTTGGTATGACAATGTAATGCTGATGCATTTTGTTCATTTTAATTGTTGTGGTTAATTAATTAAGCCTATTGGAAATGGAAGCTCCAGTCAGATTAAGCAGTCAAAAAAGAGAAGAGAAGATAGAGGGGAGAAATTCAAGGTAGAAATCACATTTGTTGCAAAGATCTCAATGAAATCCCTGTAGATTATTATTCAAGGGGACGTTTTTGATAAAACCCAAGATGCATTGAGGGTTTTAGATATAGCTCTGAGACAACATGCCTCTAGGAAGTACGCATTTTTTCATCTTCATTTCATTAAATATGTTGAAGGGTTTGATTTATGTGTAATTTGTTTTGAACTGATGTTGGTATGCCATATTTTTTGCATTTCATATTCATCAGATTCTTTAACATGCACATTCCAAATTGGAACCTTCGTGGACCCCTAATAGCTAGTTGACTCCCTTAAACCTTTGACTAGCAACGTTCCCTTCCCTTTGGCCATGTCTTGCTTGATTGGAGTGTTTTTCTTGGAGAGGTTACTTTTTAGCTTTGGGATTCCCACAAGCTATTGTTTAATCATGTTTTATTTAGGGCATTATACCTAGGCCACCTTACTATTCCCTCATGTTGGCTAGGAGAGTTCAAATTGCTTGCATGGGGCTTGAGATTACCAACACCACTCTTCTATTGAGGTTGAAAAGGTTTGCATGCTTGATAGGAGGCCTTATGAGATACATGAAATGTAGAATACAATGCATGTAATGTCTATTTGCTTTGCCACCTTTATGCCCATGGAATATACTATTCCCTTGTTCCCATTAGAGATGAAATTCACCTTGAAATATCATCCTTTTGCTAAAATTTAAATGTGGCGTGTCAAGTATGCCTCTTGCCTATCATAAGGAGCCCTTATTGAATTTTGGAGTGGGGACCCTATGCATTGGGATCCATGAAGTGCCTTGGGAAATGTGAAGATGGCCAAAAATAGACTTGTCTCTAGTTTGGACTCTGATCTACTAAATAAAAGTGAATAATTTGACTATATGTACCCCTGCTAGAAGGAGGGGTAACATGTATCATGAAGAAAGAGTCTAGTGGGCGTCCAAGAAGAGATAATGTTTGAGGGTTCAATGATGGTTGCTTAGGCAAGTTCTACATGAAGATTCAAGTTCTACCTTCAATGTGAAAGTGATGGAATACCATTAGAGTGAATGACAAAGAAAAGTTTTGGACTTGCAGGAGAAGCTATAATCAACTCCAAAGTGTTATCCATCACAAGTAAGCAAAATTTTGGGAGATTTTGTGTGAGAATATTTGTGTGTTGAGGGGGATGTTGGAATTTAGAATAGTATCAACCTTCAAATAAATATTTAGATATGTATGTGTTGGCCAATATGTGGAGTCTGTTACATAGAGTCACAATAACTTCCACATATTTGTATAAATATGTATTCAAAACTCTGTAAATACTAAACATCATTGATTTTAATTTTCATAAAAACCATAAAATTATTAACATAAATTTTGATTTTCTTATTAATAGGGCTCTATGAACATGTTGTGGAACATGATTAGTATGATAATTAGGCTGATCAACATGAAACATTTCTTAATAACGATAATGAACCTCTAAATGATGATGATGATGCAACAATTATCGGTGATCAAGTGCTTGAAATGGTGAATGATGTCAATCTATGTCTTAATCAAAACATCAATGAGAGTTGTGATAATGAGGGGTTGGAAATAAAAAATGTACTAAATGAACTTAATGAATAGAATAAGCTTATTGAAGATGCCAATAGGCCATTGTACCGAGGTTGTGTTGACTTCACAAAACTATTAGCCACTGTATAATTCTACAATCTGAAAGTGAAGAGTGGATTGTCTGATACAATTTTTGACCAAATGTTAAAATTGAAAAAATATGTGCTTCCTAAAGTTAACACACTTCCATATTCTTCATATGCTGCAAAATAGTTGATAAAATCATTGGGATTAAACTATGATATGATACATGCATGTCCAAATGATTTCATTTTATATCGAGGAAGTTATGAAAGTAAATATCAATGCCCAACATGTGGAAAATCTCGATGGAAGGTGGATGCTCAATCTCAAAAGGTGAGGAAAAGTGTTCCAACCAAGGCATTAAGATATTTTCCCATAGCACCAAGGATAAAAATAATGTATATGTACGATCTTGAACACTATAATTTTATTCAAGTTTTCCCCTTCTTGTATTATCTTTACCATTTGTCATAGTGTTATTGTATGATAATATATTGTATAAATGAAACAAAAACTTTTTCATTACAGATTTGAAGAAATGCCACAAAAAATGAGTTCGCATCATGAGAATGCAAGGAATGATGGTCAAATGTGCCACCCAATTGATAGGCCAGCATGGAAAAATATTGATGACAAATAGCCTAGTTTTTCTAGAAAACCTTGCAATGTACGACTTGCAATGGAAGTAGATGGATTTAATCCTTTTCAATACTTGAGAAGCACATACAATGTTTGGCCTGTAGTGTTAGTTACATGCAACCTTCCACAATGGTTGTGCACAAAAAGGAATTTTTGTATGCTAACATTGTTAATACCTCGTCCCAAGAAACCAAGAAATTACATTGATGTGTATTTGGAACCCGTGGTAGATGAACTAAAGGAATTATGGGATCAAGGAAATTTGAAATCCAAAAATTCCAGAACTAGATATGAAATCTAAAAAATAAAGCATACCAAAAATAAAAAATTAAGAATACCCTAACTGTAGCAAAAATTTGAATAATTACAAAATAATAGCAAAGATATGAAGACAAGCAATGACAAAAAATACTAGTGATTTCAATTGCAACTGGATATTGATTTTGAAGAACAAATGCAAATGCTAGTAGGAATTAGTTTGTATCTGAGTAACCCAGAAAATAAATATGATACAAAGGAATTCTACTTAGAAGGTATGGATGCCAACTTAGGTCAAATCAATAGCTGTATGGATGTTGCCTACCCCAAATAGTCTCTTCCAAAATCCATGCAATAACACACTTCAAACAACTTCGTCAAGGTAGAGATGCCAACTAAGGACCAAAGCAGTATGGATACTTCACTTTCCCCAAATGGTCTCTTTTAGACCTCCTCATAAAAAGCCTCTACTCCAATGTCTAATGGTAGTTTTATAGTTAGCCTTCCCACTTTTTGTAGAAAATAGGAGCTACAAACTTTGATTAGTGACACTTATGAGTGAAAGTTGTAATAGAATATGCATGGAGTTACAAAGGATTTTATGATGATAGGGAAATAATTTTTAGCTCTTCGAGTTACTTTGAAAATGTTTACACCATGTTTGGGCCTTGGGGGTGCTTCGTGAGATGTGGGGTGTGTTGGCCCTCAATTTTGGTCTTGTTTTTGCTTAAGGAAACTTACTAATCCATATATTTTCCATTCATTTTTCACTTTATCCATCCCATTTTGATGTATTTCATATCCATTCAGGTATTTAATTTTAATTTTTCAAATTCTAAAGTTTTTATGAAAATTTGGTTTTAAGTGCAAAAATTGACATATTCAGAAATTCCCGTAATAGCTATATGGTTGATATGGTTGCAAGACACTTGGGCACGAATTTTATGCATGGATGGATAGCTTGGGAACTAGGACTAAGCCATATATGATTAGTTTGAACAAACCAAGCTTTATTAGGCCCATTTAGTGCTAGTCAATCATGACTAGTCATTCAAAAATCCCATAGAAATAGGGTAGTTTTGAGATTCTATGGGATTTACCATATCTCTTGGAATGGGATTGATGAATTCTACTTAGATAGATGGATATGAGTAGATGTTTTTGTGGGAATGATTATAGATCAATTTTTTTCATAAGACTTCTATTTAAAAGCCAAGACTTTGATGGCTTATGTATTGACTTTTTATAATTTCATGCTGAGACACTTTTGGATTGGAGAGCTAATTTGAAGACTTGTTCTATTACTATTTTGATGTTAAATAATATGGATGTGTGACTAAATTTGAGCTTCTGATATCAATCTTCAAAGTGTGCAAAGCAAGGGTGGAGGGCCCCCATTCCAAGCTAAGTACACTTCCTTGTTTAAACTAGTTTTATTTCCTGTAATCTGGTTATTGTAGAACTATTTTCCATGCTTTATTTCAGATTGATTTACGGTTAATGTATGGTGATTGATTTCATTAGATCTTAGTTTATTCATAATTTTAGTAAGTTGGAAAAACAAAGTGTTCAAGTTGAGCACTCATTCTGTTAATTTGGTGAATTGTAACTAGTTTCCTTTGATTGCATGCAAATAGTTTTCTTATGCATTTTTGGCATTAAGGTGAATGAATTATGATGAAAAATATCAAGTGTCTCTTAAGTTGAAGCCTTATTTCATTAATGATTTTTCCATATTAAGTTATTAGTTTTGAATTTATGTTCATTAAGTAGTAATTGAGGAAGAATTGGACTTCTTAAGTTAAGAACCATTTCAGTTTTTCATCTTTTCAAACAAATTGAATTGGAATTGTAATATGTATTTCTTTAGTTTTTAAAAAAATTATCTTTCAAAGTTTGATTACATTTGATATTCACATATAGTGAACTTGCCTCTAAGTCTTACCAACCCGGATTGATAAGAAATATTTGTGTTAATTTCTGTAAATAAATTAGCTCAACAGGGTGCATGGTGTATGGTTGGACCATGATCTTCCATGATGGAATTGGACATTGGATGTGATTTACTATTTGGTGCTAGACCTTGTTTGGATGGTTGAAATACATTCTTCCTCGAAGTGTTTCATAAGTATGGATCTTGGTGAGTTCATGTTATTGATGCATGAAGGCAATTTATGTGCTTGGAGTAGAGTTGGGTATTTCAGTGGAGTTTATTGAGCCCTAGATAGCACAGGGTTTCTTGGTTTCTTGCATGGACGTTTACACATGACATGTGGATTATTGGGTTGAGGGAGTGGATATGTAGGTGTGGAAGTCCTTAAGGTGACACATGACCTTGGATATGCATTGTCCTTAAGGAGACATATGACCATGGAGATGCATTCTAGATTTGGACCTTTAAAGGATTATTGGACCTTGGGGAGTAGTGCTCATGCCATGGAGGCCTTTCATGTTAATCATTGTCACCTTTGAGCCTCACACATGTCACTTAGAGTAGAGTGCTTCACATGGGTGGAGCTACTTGTGTCTTTCAAGTTTGCTCATAGTGGACTAGGTCCACTCTTTATTGTAAATCCCCTTTACCTCTCGTATAAATAGAGGAAGGAGGGAGTTGTTATTACAGTCTATCATGCACTTGTGCATATTCCTTTTCATACTTGGGTTATAGATGTAAGAGCAGTGCTACTCTCTCTCTCTCTCTCTCTCTCTCTCTCTCTCTTGCTCGCTTGTTCAATCTTCTTTGTTCTTTATGTGTTTTTTTCTTAAGGTGCTAGTGTTTCTTGGAGCATTCACCTGAAAAATTCATATATATAAAGAAGAAATGAAAGATGTGGGGTGCATGGTTGGAAGATGCTCTTCCATGATGGACTTGGACATTGGAGGTGGTTTACAATTTGCTTCTAGAACTTGTTTGGATGTTTGAAAGACATTCTTCCTCGAAGCATTGGATAAGTATGGAGCTTGGTGACTTTATGTTGTTGATGCATGAAGGGAGCTTATGTGCTTGGAGTAGAGTTGGGTATTTCAGAGGAGGTTATTGAGCCCTAGATAGCATGGGGTTCCTTGATTGCTTGCTTGGAGGTTTACACTTGACACGTGGACTCTTGGGTTGATGGAGTGGATATGTAGATGTGGGAGTCCTTAAGGTGACACGTGACCTTGGATATGCATTGTCCTTAAGGAGACACACGACCATGGAGATGCATTAGAGCTTTGGATATTTGGAGGATTGTTGAACCTTGGGGACTAGTGCTCATGGCATGCATACCTTGCTTGTTAATCATTGTCACCTTTGAGCCTCACACATGTCACTTAGAGTAGAGTGCTTCACATTGGTGGACCTACTTGTGTCTTTCAAGTTTACTTGTAGTAGACTAGGTCCACTTGTCATTGTAAAGCCCCTTTAGCTCTCATATAAATAGAGGACGGAGTGAGTTGTTATTATAGTCAATCATGCACTTGTGCATATTCCTTTTCATACTTTGGTTAGAGATGTAAGAGTGGTGCTACTTTATCTCTCTCTCTCTCTCTCGTTCAATATACTTTGTACTTTATGTGTTTTTGTCTTAAGGTGCTAGTGTTTCTTGGAGTATTCGCTCGAAAACTTCATATATATAAAGAAGAAATGAAACTTAGGAATAAAATCACAACCTTTCATATAATTCTCCACGCTTTCAAAAATACTAGATAGGGAAAACCAAGAAAAGCCATAGATCCATCAAATATACTTCGACAATTAACTTTTTGAATATATTTTTAAAATGTCTTTGGTGGAGCTAAGGTTTGTATTGGTTTTCTCTATAAACGGTTTTGGAGAGCTTAGAGCATTATATGATGAGTTGTGACTATGTTCATGGATTTTAGTTCTTACACACACATATGAAGTTCTCAACTATCCAAAATTATGTTATTTCATATTTGACTTCCAACTTACCACTGCCATAAATTGTGTTATTTCAAAGATTTGACTTCCAAATTTTCATAAATACAATGCCCTAAAAAAGATAGTTGAACACTTCCATATTCATAGTTAGATCATATTCCAAGAATATATACATTTGTTGTACAGATCAAAAATTGTATCATGAACAACAATCACTCCATAAGTGGCAATTGAACTTGGCAGGGGAGGATATTAATTTATCCTCTCAAGTCCCTGAGGTCTTTCTGTTTTCAAATCGAATCGAAACTGGTTGACCAAAAAATACATAAATTATTTAAATTTAGTAAAAAAACATATATATTAATGTGCATCCATATGAATCATAACCATTATACAAAAAAAACTCCATTGAACTTGAGTTTTCCTAGAAACAGATTTTGAGGTTTCCCAACATGAAATTCCTAAAGAATATGTTATCTTGAAGCCAAGTGTGCACCATGTCATAGTTAAAATCTAAAGTCTTTGGCACTCATAAACCTGACACTAGTCTGAGAATCCTATACCATACTAAGAGCATATGTGCTAAGAGAGTTCAACATGCATTTACAACCACATTTTTTCTTAAGGGGGAAAAATGGTTCTTGCCACATAACTCAGTTTGAGGGAAAAATATCCATATCATAAAATAGAGTGAAGCTTGAAATGCTTGTTTTATAACTAGAATTATTGTTATGAAATTTTTCACAACTTTTAAATAGTTTGTTGAAGGACTTCAAAGGGATGTAAAAGTGATTTAGTGGGCCAAAATGTTCAATGATTGGTATTATTGTGAGATTATTTACCCAACATACTCCTACTAAATTGAAAATGGGTTTTTTTCTGTTTATTGTTTGGGCCAAATATTGTAACAACAACACTAGTGCATTAACTATGCTAAAAGGTCACCAAAAACTACATAAATTATTCAAATTTACGAAAAAAACATATATATTAATGTGCATCCATATGAATCACAACCATTATACAAAACAAATTCCATTTAACTTGAATTTTCCTCGAAACAGAATTGGAGGTTTCCCAACATGAAATTCCTAGAGAATATGTTGTCTTGAAGCTAAGCATGCACCATATCATAGTTAAAATATAAAGTCTTTGGCACCCTTAAACCTGGAACTAGTCTGAGAATCCTATACCATACTAAGAGCATATTTGTTCTAAGAGAGTTTAGCATGCATTTACAACCATATTTTTTCGTAAGGATGAAAGTGGTTCTATGCCACATAACTCTATTTGAAGGACAAATATCCAGATCATAAAATAGAGGCAAACTTGAAATGCTTGTTCTATAGATAGAAGTATTGTTATGACATTGTTCACAACTTTTAAGTACTTTGTTGAAGGACTTAAAAAGGATGTAAAAGTGATTTAGTGGCTCATAATGTTCAATGTTGGGTATTATTGTGAGATTATTTTCCTAGCATGCTCCTACTAAATTTAAAATGGGTTTTTTCTGTTTATTATTTGGGCCAAATATTGTAACAACAACACTAGTTCATTAACTATGCTAAAATGTCACTTTCATGTTAATTTGACCATGAATATATCTTTTACAAATAAATATTTCTTAGATATGTTTACATTAGTGGTTTGATAAGAAAATTTCTATAGTCTCTTCACTGAATTTCTTAAAGTTTTTACATTTACGCTTTTTGACAAAAAAAGGCTAACATTTTACCTTGACTAAGGATTCTTTAAATAACCTTCTAGATTGGTTCCTTTTTGTTCCATGTAAGCTTGGAAAAGTGTCATGAATTTACATTCAACAATGCAAGAATCTAGTCTTCTCCAGAAATAATCAAGTCAACTCTTTCATTTTGCAAATTACCTACGAGTTCTGGACATATACTTTGAAATTTCTATGTTGAAGGTGTTGGATTTAGGTAAGTGATGAAGAATGCACACCTACAATTTTATTGCTACCCTATTAGACCAGTGAAAATTATAGGAAAACTTGGAAGGGTTGGACATGACTATTCCAACCATACTCTTATGACTTGCAATACACATATTCATAACACATACCTGCAATAATATTGTTCACCTATTCGGCTAGTGCATATTGTAGGAAAACTATTAAATGTTGGACTTCATTGTCTCAAGTTCACACACCAGCACTAAAGATGCAATGTATTGTGTGAATCCTTAGATATGTTTGATATTGCAAGCTAATGTTTAAATAAATGCATGTATAAAACTTCTATATTAGCAAAATAACCATCAATATTTTTTTCTAGAATTTTCGGCTAAAGTCACAATAGTATGCTAAAAATTGTCATTTCAATGTCTGGAAATTAGGATATATAAATTTGAGATATATACTCTACATATTTGGGTTATCTCCTTTTCAAATATAAGCTTTTTTAGGCTACATGTTAATTGTTTGAACTTTGAACTTTGAAGAAATTCCTTAATGGACTTCATAAATACTTGAATGGATGGACTTCATAAGGTAGTGGTACCATAAATTGTGTTATTTCAAATATTTGACTTCCATATTTTCACAAAAGGCAATGTCCTCAATAAATACTTATATTTACAGACACTTATGTTTAGGATTATATATGTGTTGGAGTGCTTCCTTTATGTTTTACTATAATCTTGATGTTGACAAGCTTTAGCTAACTTTTTTCTTCAATTAGTCATAGAATATTCAAAAGATTTCATTATCAAAATGTGGCAAAAATTACATTTCTCCTGATTTATTTTTTTATTGTTCATTAAAGGATAATCATGTTGTAGGAATGAGGTATCCTACAGTCTGTTTCAATTTGTGGATATTTATTTTCCTCCCATTTTTTACAAGGATGTAGATTTCATTTTCATGTTGATGTTTTTTGCATATATCTTATCTAGCCCCAAATGCTGGTAATGAAGCGGATCTTGAGAAGTAGTCGTAGACATAGCCTATTAGAGGTTAATGTTACAATACCACTTCCACCTGGTATCATAAAAAGTTTAAGGGTAAGTGATGTTGTCCTTTGAGATAACCTAAGGTCAATTGGTTATGCCAAAGCATTTATAATGTTTTGTTGATTTTGATTTAGTTGGAGGACCAATGTATGAAACAAATCATAACAATAATGCTCAACCTTTTGAATAATACTAACAAGTAAGCAAAGGGTTGCTATTTAATTCCCACAACGATTTAAGTTTTGTTGATGTTAAGTAGAAGATATAAGGAACTATGGTTACTTTAGTTTTAGATAGAAGATTAAATAATCATAATATAGAAAACCCTCAATAAATGCTTGAAGATTAAACAAAATATACTTAAAATTATAAATATACTGAAAAATTGATGATTTAGAGGGAGATACTTAAACAAATAGTTCAGTGATCCATTCTCTTTTAATGATTATAACTTTAGAAAGGAATTAAGAATAATTGAAACACAGTTACACTTACAAAATTACCTTTACAAAAGTTAAACATATGTAGAATACATAATGAAATATGCACTGGAAAAACTTACAATAGAAAGAAAACTATGTGGAACAAAATTCAGAATCCTCTGCTTTATCATTAATGATCTAGAAAAGTTGTCTACATGGAATGCTTACAAAATGGTTATGAAAGGGTGGAACCCTTAATAACTCGTAGAAGAGAGTTATTTATACTATTTTGGATAGTGAACAAAATATCCCAAACTGATTACAAAAATATCCTGAAAGAAAATAGAAAAAGAAAATTGTTGAATGATGTGTCCCTATTAGGGAGAGAGTTGTTGATGAATTTTCCTTCAACAAATGTTGTGTGTATTCTTGTTGGGATGAAAAGTTAATCAATTGTTTCACATAATTGATCCCACCTCTCTTCACTTGGATTCTACAGATTTACCATTCTTATAAATATCTCATCAACTTCGGTATACCTTTCAAAATTGGGTTTAGTGAGGAAAAGATGTCCAACTTCATGTTTGATTGTGAGGTCAGGGCTCAAAGCTTCCAGAAACTCTTTGCTAGTAATTTGTCTTTTTATCCCTGCAAATTGACTAATATCTACTCCAATAGTATATAACTTTTCACAGTAATCCTCCAATTTGACTAACTAATCATTTGATGACATTAACCCTGGTAAACTTTTCTTATTAAACATACTGAATTTAGAATGAAACCTTCGGACTGAAATGCTCAAAGCTTCACATTTTGTTTTCAACTGAGTCAGTAGATTCTTTTTCATAAGGACTTTCTTAATTTCCAAAATAGTAGTTGTCATATCTGGAATATTTATTTCTTGTAATTGTTGCTTAGTATTAGAGTTTAATACTTTCATCATTCCTACTACTTATTTGGGTTTTGTCTTCAATACTACCCTCTAATTTGTTGAAAGTAATACTGAGAGGGGGGGTGAATCAGTATTATCTAGTCCTTTTAACAATTCTTCCTTATTTATACTTTGAATTATTTTTGCATATCCGTACCATAAAACAATGAGCATGAACAAGAAAAACAGAGAGTCACATCAAAGAACACCAGATATAAGGTGGAAACCCAATGTGGGTGAAAACCACCTGCTGCAATATGTCTCTATCTTCTTTCAAATTAGAAACTCCTTTTACAATTGTCTTGTACTGGTGCAGTCCTTTACCAGTACGCAGGCTGCAACGTGCAGAGAGCTACAACTCTCTCTCGTTTTCCAGTCTCTCCTGGAAGGGAGCTACAACCCCCTACTTCTTTTCTTTCAAGGACCACTTTTCATAAATTTTCAAACTGGATCCATAAACATCAAATGATCATCAAGTACCAGTAAGTTACCCAGATAACCAGATCCACAATAACAGTAAACTAAACCGAGAACACCTT
>APFE030997567.1:6638-21673 GCA_000404065.3 Pinus taeda
TTATACACCTTGGCAATCATATGAAAACCAAGGACTTTCCGTACTGCAGTCAATCTTCCCGAATGCTGTGTTCAGTGCGTTACGACTTGTAAGGCAACAGACACGGCTTCTTATGGATCAAGGATGCAAACCTAGTGGAGTCTCCCCATATATACGCAACGGTACATGGGAGCCCAAGTCCGTACTAGACCACAATCGAACCACACCAGGAGGAATCACCCAACCTTAATGTGAGAACAAAGGTGACTAGGTTTAACGATGCCGTAGCACGTCTCTAGCCTAGACCTCTAAAATGTTTGCGTTATGTTGCAATGCGTTTTTAATTTGATTCGGTTTATTTTATGGTTGATGTTTAGTTAAGTTTCAGTTTAAGGCCCTATCGTATGTGGTCTTTCACAATTTCCTAGATGCAAGCTACATGCGAAAGAAATCCATTTCGTTCGATGAATACTAACTACGAGAAGGTTAAGAGTTTCAATCAAACAAAACGAACACAATCAACCAAACACCCTAATGCAGCTAATGGCAAATAAACAAAACTTTTTCTTTTCAATAATGCAAATAACAAAAAGTTCTATTCCATTCACTATTAAATGCAAAAGAGATTATTTGATTTTCCTTTCTATAAGCGCAATGCACTATAATGAATTTTGAAAGATAACAACACTGAGCAAAGAAGAAAATTCACTCAATGAAGACACACTTAAATCCTAAGACACTAAATAGTTCTCCAGATCGAAAGGAAAACAAGGCTTCGTACGAGCTATGTGATCTAAGCTCAAACAAAGCTAGAATGAAATCCACGCAAACAAGAGCAAGTTGTTCGGAAATCACTCAACAACAGTTCAACAATCACTGAAGAAAGTGTGAAAAGCAATCACGAGGTTAATTGGATGATCAAAGAATCCAAAACTCCCACGGGAGGCTCGACACACACGGCCACTAGATGCCCTAGGGTTGAGGTGTGAAATCGATGGAAAGAGGCAAACACCCAGAGGACAAAGGTCGAAAACCAGTTAAACAGGGCTTGAACACACTCCAGCAACTGAAAAAGAGGTGGCAAAATGCAAATCCAAGCTCAGACAACAAGCAAAACAAGTGGACCAAAAACTAAAAGGCCTGGCACGACTGTCAGGCTACAACTCGCGCTAAACAGGGACTGGCGCGGGTTGTCAGTTAGCAACAAGGGCCACTAGCGCGACTGTGAAGGCAAAAAGCGCGCTAATAAAGTTTGCTAATTTCAAAAGAAAAATACGCAGTCCAGGGCTTGGGTCACAATCTCAAAGCAAGTCAAAAGCACAGGGGCAGCAAGAAAATTCGATTCCAAAAGCTTATCTAAGCAAGCAAATAAAAGAAAACCAAAGAGGCAAGACAAACTCCAAATCGTTTAGTTCGTAAACCAAACCAGAGATCGACTGAAGCGGCTTTGATCTACTTCACTACTGCAAAGAAATAGTGTTTCGAAGGCTATCTGGCTGTGTTTCAGACTCCATCTAAGTTTACAAAACAAACAACAAGCTAAACTCCCCAGCGGAGTCACCAAATTGTTGGAGAGGTAAATCCCCTCTACAGATAGAGGCGATCCCTACTAGCCCAGAATGGGTCTAGCAACAATCAAACAATGTTATCACGCAAGTTCCTAATTTCAAATAAAAGGTAGGTGATGAAGACCTACTTGAGATCCAATGCTTCCGTTTGTAGAAGAGATGTTGCCCACGTTCCTTTGCCTTGGCCGGTCACGATCCTCCACTATCCATGTGAATGGACACCTGCACACAAAGAGAACAACACAAACACAAGTGTGAAATCTAATATATGCAATTATACATCAGTGAGGAAGGATATAATTCAACATCAACCATTACAAGTACAACGAGAATGGAACCATAATGATAGTCATCTATTATTAATAATCAACAAAGGAGAATACAACCAGCGTCCTGACGTCAAGTCCTCCTTTGGCTGGGTGCTCAGCTACAAAAGTCTTGCAAAAGCTTGAAGGGGTGAGGGACAAGCTCTCTCTCTCTTTAGTGACAAAGTCTCCTTACTTAGGGAAAGCCTTATGGATACAAAGAAAGGCTTCTTACAACTCCAATCTTTTGATATCTTCCTTTCAGCACAAGTATTGCCACAAGAGTCAGAACTAGAACTAGCTTGCTCAAGCCAAAGGAACAAGCTTTTATAGAGGAAAGGAAGAGATAAGGTCAATCCCCCATAATCATGGATTTGGCTTCATCACTTGGAAACTTCCATGGAATGGTGGCAAACAACTTTCCATCCAAGGAGATTCGAAGCCAAACCATCCTCACTCAACTTGGAATCAGTTGGGTGAATGAGGTTGGACAGAACCTTCGAAAGTTTGATTAGTTCAAAACTTTGCCCAAAATGGTTGGCGCGATTGCGACTCTGGGACAGAGCGCTAATGGCACGCCCCTTTTATAGGATATTCCCCATTGGCGCGGGCATAACACAGTGGGCCAGCGCTAATGTAAAAAGGGCTGTTTTTAAGGGCAAGGAGCAGGAGATGTCTTCAGGGCATATGCAGCTCATGTTCAGAGGTGAATGATGCAAGTGGTTTCAAGTCTTGTCACTTCTCACAAGTACCAGAATGGGTCCTCCAAGATGCAGGAGAGGGGTAACAGGGACGGTGACAAATGGTGACAAATTACTGTGTAACACCAAGAGAAGGCATTTTCTGAGTTGAAGCATCACCTCTATTTTGCACTAGTGCTCACTTTACCAAACCTCCAACAACCATTTGAGATCGAGACAGATGCCTCTAACTATGCTATTGGTGTAGTTCTTACTCAGCAAGGACATCCAATGGCATATCACAGTAAGACACTTTCAGACAAAGGATGAAAGTATCCCACCTATCATAAAGAGATGGATACCATTGCATAGGCCTTTCGGCAATGGAATAATTACATTATGGGGAAGGAAACAATCATCCACACAAACCACTGATCCCTGCAGAACATACAGACACAAGAGAAGTTGCAGAATGATCTCCATTAGAAATGGTCCACATACCTACAAAAATTCCATTTGAATATTAAGTAAAAGAAGGGAAGCACCAATAATGTTGCAGACTACCTTAGCCGACTGCTGGTCATGATGCTGACCATTGTGTTCAACTCTTGTGGGAATGAGACTGTAGGGTGATTGCATCTTTATAAGAGTGATCTCAAATTCGATAACACACACCAAACACTCCTGGAAGGTAAGAAAGTTCCAAATTTCAACTCCAGGATGCAATGTTATGTCACCTGCGACACCTCTATGTTCCTTCAAGTGAGCATACCAAGATGATTTGGGAGGTGTACTACAATCATGTTGTTAGATATTTTGGGGTAGAGAAAACAATGGCAGTGATGCAAAAGTATTTTTATTGACCAAACCTTCGACATGATGTTGGGATCTACATCAGATCCTACACTGCCCATGCCATTGCCAAATCGACCATTAAGAAGTGAGGCTTATATACTCGTCTGCCTAATCCTAGTAGACCTTAAGAATCGATTTGCATGGATTACATGTCGGGTATTCCTTCTACTAAGCATAACAATGACTGTGCTTTCATGGTCGTTGAAAAATTCTCTAAGATGGCCATTTTGACAACATATAAGAAGAGTATCACAATAGAAGCTATTGCTAAGCTCTTCTTTGAATGGGTGTGGGTAAACCTTGGGATCCCATAATCCATTATTTCAAATCAGGAAGACAGGTTCCTAAGTACATTTTGGTTAAGTCTTTGGTTGATGCTAGATACCGAGCTCACTAAGTCATGACTTTTGACCCCCAAACTAATGGCCACACAAAGGTCATCAACAAAATGATCGTACACATTCTACGCATGTAAAAATCAAAGCATCCATGCACATGGGATGAAATCCTCCCCTATTTCCAACACAACTACAATAGAGCTCTCCATAGCTCAAATTTCCACAATCCTTTTAAGGAAGGATTGGGATTCCAACCACTATGTCCCATTGATGTGGCCATACCGTTTTCAACTACTTTGATAGATTTGGCTTATGTCCAGTCTGAAGCTGACAGGGATAACAACTTCATTGAGAGCATTCAACACATTCGCCAGAATGTCCATGACATATTGGATAGAGCCAATGCTAAGTACAAGCATCATCATGATCAACATCAAGTGCCACACAAGTTCCAGGTGGGAAACAAGGTTTGGTTACATTGCAGAAGGAGCACCTCGCTGGGCCCCACCGCGAGCTTCACTTACTCCTATATAGGCCTTACACCATCACTAAGGCTATAGGGGACAATGATTTCAAGCCCAAGATTCCAGAATTCTTCTTTCCACCATTCCTTAGCCTGCATCCAGTGTTCAATGTGGACCACCTTCGACCATACCACTATTATTGGACACATAAAACATTGCATAACAACTCACACCAACAAAGTTAAACCCATACTACATGGAACATGCCACAAATGATTGGATCATGGAAAAACATATCAAAAATACTTTCCAACATAATATCCAACTGTATCAGGTTGTCAATGATGGCCAACTCAGTACCAAGGAAAGTGGCTCACTAGGGACCAAGTTCAATAGAAGTTTCCCCATCTCATGGAGGCACTCAACACAATGGGGACCATTTCTTTCTAAGGGGGGAGAACTGATCTAGGTGGATATTGGTGGCCACCCACCTATTCCACTTGGACTCCACCACTATTTCTTTCATTTTTTCAGTCTCCTTAATTATAGCACAAATTACTATTTTTGGTAGTTTTTCGGGTCTTGAACTTTTGGAGCTGTTTTGAGGCCCTAAACAACATTTTTTTGGAAAATGGGAAAACATGAGTGTTTAATTGAATTTTTTAGTTTTAATTTGTGGTCCTCGGATAAATATTTATAATGAGGTATTGTGCACATCAAACAGATTATATGAAAAAGTTATGACCCCGAGAAGTTGATGTACCAATTTACCCAAACAAGGCCCGTAGTTTTGGCGCTTCATCTCCTGGGGTTAGTTTTTTGGATATTTAAGGTTTTTCATTGTTTCTCAATGTTAAATATGCCTTCAAGACTCATTTTAAAAAATTTGAGAGGCATGTATCCACCACATCTGTTCTTAGAGATAAGCTACTGTCGCCCGAGCTAGTTTATTTCCATTTATGTATGTAAGCATATTTCAATTCTTTGATACTAATGAAATGATGATGTTTTATTTATGCTGCATCTCTATTTATATGTGTATTTCCTTGTTTTGTTGCATTCATGCGTAAGTCCAGATCATGCACACTGTTGGGAAATATTGCGCAATTATGGGGAACTGGGTAACTTTTTAGCTTATTTCACTACATAGTTTCTGAGCTTAGTGAGGGTTGCGCAATTTCTAGGCTTAGTGATGGGCTGCCTCCTATGACTGCACAATTTATGAGCTCAAGGCTCACTGGCAGTTAAGACTGCACAATTCCCATCATCAAGGATTGCGCAGTGTCTTGGGGCAAGCCCATAACTGTTGTGAGACCAAGCAGGGAGATCAAATTGTGTCTTAGAAAAATAAAATAAGTAAAAAATTCACAAGAAAAACTGAAATGATAAGTCTAAATCGAAGCATGAATACCTGGATCAGTGCAAGATGATCTACTATGGTTAAGAAGGAAGGATAAAAAATCGAAGCATAGACAAAATTTTGGAGGGTGTTTATAACCGCTACAACATTGGTGACACATTGGTAGAACTCCATCTCTCTGTATGGACCTTGTCTCATGAAAAGTGAGTCTAGCTCTTCCGGGAGTATTTTTCAGTTCTTTGATTATCAGATCTTCTTCACCTAGCTTGAGTTAAAGATGTAGTCCCCACCATTCTCTTCATCAACAATACACATACCAAGCCAAGTCAAAATGAGTTGTCTAAATTGGGGATGAAGGGTATATAGATGCACAAGTAAAATAGACTGACATAGTTTTGGTTTCATCTCTGGTGTTTCTCTGCTTCTAGCAGGCCTAGCCAGTACCTCGACGGAGTCACTTTAGGAATACAAGCATTTCTCCACTACCAGCAAGCCTGGATAGTACCTCGATGGAGTTACTTGCTTCACTTCTCTACGTAGGAAGGATTTCTCTTCTTTTCACCCTTTATTTGATTTTTTCATTTTCATTTGTTCAAAGAACTGTGCATTGGAACTTATTTATTTCATGAGGTGGAAGAGGGATCCAAAATTATTAAGAGCATAAGAGGTTGTCCCTTCAGAGAAGGATATTTATATATACCTCTTACATACTTGTTAAGGTTTTCCCCCTTTTCTTACTCTACTTGACTTAGCTGACAAGGGTTAACTGAAAATAAAAATAAAAATGATTAGAGTAAGTAGTACTATTTAAAAGTGCAAGCATCGTGATTTCACCATGACTCTATTTGAAAGGACCATATTTTCCATCAGGGTATCATTGACTAGAAGAAATGCAAGATTCACATAAGGAGAGGGAATATACATATAACTAAGAGTTGATAGTAGTACAAGTTCCTTTTGAACTTCACCCTGCTTGTCTAAAAAGCCAAACACAGTTTCATGTGAAAACTAACCTACAGATGCAAAATAAAACAAACTAAATGAAATAAGTAGGGTAAAGGCGAAACAAAGTACAAAAAACCAAGGAAACAAAGAAGAAAAGAAAATAAATACTTCTACTCCTAACCTAAGCAGAACATAAGAAAACTTACATAAAGTGATACTTCCAATGCAATCATCGATGCATTAGATGACCCATGTAGGTGAGAGCATGTATGTCAAAAAGAATATATAAGAAAACCAACAAATAAGAAAGATAAGGAAATACAAACCAAAACGCTTGAAGCTTGAATGAATCCACATAAAATTAAAAACGAAAAGTGCATGAAAGTCATTCTGTGGATTTACCATGGTGTTCGAACACATTGTGAGTCAAATACAAGCATGCACAAATTTTTTGAACTTGAAAAATGAGAAAATGTGAAGAAAGAAGAAAATCTATGTTTTGCAACAGTGCTTGCTACATATGACTCCTCTAATTATTGATTGATAGGATCATGTGATACAGATGGAGGATGCAATTTTTTTAAGATATATTGACTTTTAACGTGAAAAATAAAGTGGCAAGGAGTCCAGAAAGATTCAACTAATTTTTGACTAGAAGTGGAACTGACCCCAAGACTACGAGAACCTGACATAACCATCAACTTGGGCTGAAGTGCCTCGACAACTTAGGAAGTTTCAAATTCATTAGAAGATGGATCATCAAAGACAATGGCTTAGAAATATTAATATTGGAAGAATCAAAATTGTGATCGAATGAATGAACGAAAATATCATGACAACCACGATTAGAAAGTTCAAGATCAAAAACAGAGTCATCCTCATGATTTGACAAATCATAAAGAGGGGATGGTGGAAAATGAGAGATTTCACCCTCTATGTTCCTAGAAAGATAAAATGAGATATTGGGAGGATTAGGGAAAAAAAAAATTGTCCTCTTCACATTCAAATGAAAAATTGTCATTCCACGTGTTCTGTGAATGATTGAATGTAGTAACATCTGAAAATGAATTTTCACAAGATTGAAAAAAATGATAGAAGCATGGAAAATGTCAGGATAATACGGAAGAGATGCAAATGGAAGGAGGTCATCCTTCACTATAGATTCTTGGTCAGACTCCCACACATACTCATCAAAAATGATATTGCAAGTTGGCTATTCAAAACCAACTCCATCCAGAATTTGATCCTTGTGAACATCACAAGAGAGATCCGAGATAGGTGAACACAACACATTAAAATCCATAGGATTAGAGGGACCAAAGGATGGAGGACAAGGATATAGCACTTCATCACAACCATCAGAGTCACAGTATAAATATACATTGAAATTATGAGTAAGTGGGGTAAGAGGAGATGGTGGTAGATCAACAGGTGAATTCTCAACTGCCCACCTCGACTTGCAGAGCTAGAGATGTATAGGGTCACTTGGAATAACAACCTTATCCATTTTAGATTTAGAAGCTCTAATACTGAGGTATGTCGGGAGAGGTTCAAAATATTCTAACCGTGTGGATTTTAAAAAATGTGAACACAATATTGAAATATTCTAGCTAAGAATTCCTAATCAACTTTATTTTTCAGGAAATTCAAAGCAGTAATGAATAAAATAATCATGAAAATCCTGAATAGATTCATTAGGTGTTATTTCAAAATTTTCTTATTAAGGGCTTTATAATCATAGAGATTAAAGCATGCCATGGCTCTACAAAAAACTATTTGAAAGAGTGCATGGAGGCTTTAAGAAATGTGTAACACTATTGCTTCACACGCCCTTTGAACGTGAGAGAAAACAACCTATAGGAAACATCCTCAGACTGGATGTCGTGCTTATCGTAGAAACCAATAAAAGAAACTGTGTGCCTAAGTAAGGTTGTTTCACCCTCGCCATTGAAGTTGAATTTGGACAAGTCATTTAAAATGCTCGCTGAAACTTTTAGATTTATAGAGTTAGAAAAACATGCTAGGGTTATGATTTGGTGAGAAGTCATCAAATATGTGCAGAAATTCAAAAAAGACTTCAAGGCTTCAACTTGTTATTTGAACCACCTCCTAGCACCAAAAAATTTGATGGTTCTAGACCCACCAAAATTCAGGGAACCTTCCTGATATGACGTCCCAACTAGAGCTCACACCATGTGGAGTAGGAGTCCCAACAGTGGGTGGTAATGTTATGCCTTGAAAATGGAAACACACAAAGAAAAGTATGATAACTTTGGGTGAGAGAAAGTGTTTAACCCTGCAAAGAGTCAAGTGCGATGCATGAAGGTTCGAACACATGAAGGGAAAATGAAGTGCACCCCTTGGAATCTTGTAATAATATACATCTTGAAAGGAATAGATGAGAGAAATGACATCACAAGCTAAGATGCATTATAGTCCAAAAGTTAAAGTGATGAGTTAATCCAACAACACACATTCAACAAGATTTTTACAAATGCAAACAAAATAGTTTATAATAATATGCGTAAGTTAAGTAACATACATTTCCAATACAACAAGAATAATCCTACTATATTAACCACATATGCATGAAAGCGTTCTGGCTCTGATTTTATTATTATACGTGAAAGTTCCATCCATACATACACCATTAACAACCACTAGCCCCAACAGTGGAACATTATAGTCAAGAACATCTACTCATCCAAAGAAGTATACTTACTCTATGCTATGGAGAAGCCAAGGCCCTTCACAATAATCCCAAGCTCTTTCTAAGCCTAAGCCTAGCCAAAATCTTGGCTCCCAAAATCCCGTTACATGAGTTACAAGGTTCTATTTATAACAAGAGGAGGTGACTCTTGAACTCCCCTTTGTGACCTTTGGACTACTCTCATGACTCTTCAACTTATTCACAAAATAACACATTACATTACATGATGACCTTTCATATTCCAATATTGACACTTGGAATTTCACTTACAAAATAATTACAAATAATATTACATTTTCCATTTGTACCCATATGAGACAAAATAGGGTAGAGAAAACTTGACAGTGTTAGGAAACCAGCTCACAAAAATATAGAAAAGATAGATCAATGCCTTAGAATTCAGCCTCTTCGAGAGGGAAACCTCCTTTACATTACACAAATGAACAATTCTTAGATGATACAAATGACTAAACCTCCCTTCTAAATATAGGAGTCTAAGGGGTCACAATATAATCAAGTCATCATAGCAGTAATAACATAAGGGCACAAAAATAACAATAGTGCATTTCTATGGGGCATACTAATAATAATATGGGGACAATAGGGGCACAATAATAACAATAAGGAATACAATGACAATAGTAATGGGAGAATCACTAGTATTATAGGGAACTAACATGACCCTCTCCTTCCGAAAAGCAATGTCCTCAATGCTTAGGTAGTTCTGGATGCTTCTGTATAAATTTTTCATCCTTCCATGTGGAATCTTCAGCAGATAAGTTCTTCCACTTGATGAGATACTTCGAAACTGATTGATTTCGTAGCTATCGAGTTCTTGTTTCTATGACTGCTTCCAGTTCCAATATGATTTTTCCTTCCTCGTAAAGTTCTAGTAATATTGTTTAAAATGGGAGCTTGTCACCTATAACCTTCTTTAAACATGAAACATGGAAAACTGGGTGCACTCGGGAAGCTGCAAGAAGCTTCAATTTGTATGCCATAGTACCAATATTTTGCAACACCTTGTATGAACCATAATACTTTGGTGATAATTTATTATCCTTCTTAGCTTGTTTGAGGGACATTTGTTTATATGGTTGTAGCTGTAGGAATACCCAATCACTTACATCAAAACTTCTTTCACTGCGATGTTGATCTACTTGTTGTTTCATTCTATTCTACGCCAACATGAGGTTATCCTTTAAGAGTGTGAAGAACTTGTTGTTGATGATTGATGTGATGTTCCATTGCTTGAACCTTAGAATTTTGTCTTACATATGATGTGATGGATGGTGGATGATATCCATAAAGTGCCACAAATGGGGTCATTTTTGCTGCAGTATGGAAGGAAGTATTATACCACCATGCATCCAGAGGCAACCATTTGACCCATTGTGTCTATTTATTAGATAGAAAGCAACAAATATATCCTTCCAAACATTTGTTTACTATTTTAGTTTTCCCATTAGATTGAGGATGATAATATGAGCTATGAGCTAACTGAGTACCTAGACAAGAAAATAATTTTGTCCAAAAATTTCCAATGAAAATGGGGTCTCTGTCACTTACAATAATATTTGGTTTTCCATGTAGCTTTTGATTTGTTTCCATAAATGCAGTAGAAATTGTTCTTGCTTTAAATGGATGTGATAATTTACAGAATTGTGCATACTTAGTAAGTCTATAAACTACCACCATGATGACACTCTTTCCATTGGACTTGGGTAAACTTGTGATAAAATCCATTGAAACCTCCTCCCAACGTTGGCTTGGAATGGATAAAGGTTGTAATAGACGTGGGGTCTTAATTGTTTCTTTATTTTGTTGGAAAACCAAACATTCTGCCACAACTTTTGAATATCTGATTTAAGGCCATCCCAAAAAAAATCCTTCTTAACCCTGTGGTAAGTTTTTAAAAATCCTGAGTGCCCTCCTAAGGGAGAAGTGTGCAATTCCATAAGAATCTTTTGTTTTAGCTGGGAATTCTTACAGAGGTATAAATGATCTTTGTACTATAACGAATCATTTTGCAAGCTAAATGTATCAGACGTACTGGAATATTGTTGTAACTTTCGAATAAGTGCCCACACTTCTTTGTCATTCTTCCATTCCTCCCTTGCTTCTTTTATCCAATCCAGTTGGATAATAGAAATGGCGCACAACAATGCTTCCACATCCTCATCCTTTCTTGAGAGTGCATCTACCACAACATTTTGCTTCCCTTTTTTGTAAATGATTTCAAAGTCATAACCCGACATATTTGTGACCCATTTTTGTTGCTCTTCAGAGGATAATATTTGTTCTAAACAACATTTAAGACTATCATAATCCTTTTTTACCTTGAAGTGTCTTCCCATTAGGTAGGGTCACCATTTCTTAAGTGCATGTAGTATTTCCAAAATTTCCTTCTCATAAATAGCTTTGTGTAAATACTTTCCCTTGATTGGACGAATTTTGAAAGAAATGGGTCTTTTGTCTTGCATTAAAAAAGCACCAATTCCATTTCCTAAAGCATCACATTCCACAATAAAGTTTTTTGTGAAGTCTGGCGTAGCTAAGACTGGTGCTTGGCACATTGCCTCTTTAAGAGGTTCAAAGGCCTTTGTTGCTTTTAGAGTCCATGAAAATGCATCTTTCTTCAATAATGTTGTTAGAGGTGCTGCTATTCTCCCGTAATTCTTAACAAACTTGCAATAATACCTTGTCAACTCGAGAAATCCTCACATATGCTTTATGGATGTGGTATTTTCCATTCCTTAATGGCTTTAATTTTGCTAGAGTCTAACTTAACACCTTCATGAGATACAATATGACCCAGATATTCCACCTCTTGTACTCCAAAGAAACATTTGGAGCTTTTTTCATATAATTGTTTCTCCTCCAATAGTTTGAGCACCTTGTCAACATGTTCAACCTGATCCTTCCAAGACTTGTTATAGATTAGTATATCATTTGTAGGTTTTAAGCTCGTAGAGAAATTACCTGCATGCAAATTCTAAAACACAGAAAATAAATAATGTGAGAGCATAACACATAAAACACATATACATAGAGATTCTCCCTTGGATCCCAAAACTAGGATTACCATCTTGATTTTTCGTTATGTTCCTTTCAATGTTATAATACACATTTATACATGCCAAAGCATCCAATACCATGGACCAAAAACCATCGCGTCTAAAAAACATGTGCGAAAATCATGCACAAAACCATAGGTGGATCTACCCAACCTAACATAGGTTCCAAAACCAAAATTTTCCACGACGTTGCTCCGGACCCCATAAAGTGGGGTTACGGGTACCCTTCAAACCCCTTGTGACCTCCCCCCCTCTAACCCCCAGGTAACTGTGTAGGCTAGTCATGGAAAGAATATAACACAACCCAACATTCTCCCACTTGTTGTTTCTTTCCACAGGGGCCACAAGAGAGCTTAGTCATTTATCCAGCCCTGTAATGCCCATTGTTTCTCTACACCAAGAGAAATTCTTAGAGTTCACAGATTTTGTCAATGCATCTGTAGAATTCTTCAAAGTGTCCACCTTTACCAACAACACCTTTTTGTCTTTTATCATATCCCTCACAAAGTGATACTTAACATCAATGTGCTTTGTCTTTGAATGATATGCGGGGTTCTTTGCCAAGAAAATTGCACTTTGGTTGTCACAGTCTATCCTTATATCTCCTTGTACTAACCCCATACTTGAACATTATCTCTGCAACCAAACTGCTTCCTTGCTTGCATGAGTGGCTGTCATGTATTCTGCCTTTGTAGTTGATAGTGTCACTACAGATTATTTCTTACTCATGAAATTGACTACACCTCCAAATAGGTTAAACACATACCCACTTGTAGATCTTCTCTGATCCAAATTTCCAGCCCAATCTACATCAACAAAGCCATGAATATCCAACACTTTGTCCAATCCTAGTCTTCCTTGGTAGCACAAACCATAATCACTAGTGCCACACAAATACCTGAAAATCTGTTTCACTGCTATCCAATGCTCCTTCCATGGTTTTGACATAAACCTGCTCAATACTCCCACTGCATGTGCAATGTCTGGTCTAGTACAGACCATTGCATACATCAAGCCACTGATTGCACTTGCATATGGAACACGAGACATGTCCTCTTCCTCTTATTGTGTCTTGGGACTCTATTCAACAGATAACTTCACACCTACACGAATAGGAACCTTCACTGGTTTACTATTCTGCATATTAAACCTCTGCAGTATTGTCTTGACATACTTCCTCTGGTTTAACCATTCCTATTTGTACGATCTATTTTAATTTCCATTCCCAAAATATAGTTTGTAGCACCAAGATCTTTCCTGTCAAATTTGGAGGACAATTGGGTCTTCGAATCCTGGATAATTTCTTTGTCATTTCTAACCAACAACATATGATCCACATACAAGACTAGATAAATAACATGGTCACCAATTAATTTAAAATACATACTGATTTGCTTTGCTTTTGGTGAAGCCAAGTCCTTGTATAAATGTATCAAATTTCTGATACCACATCCTTGGTGACTGTTTTAACCCATACAGAGACTTCTTTAACTTACATACTAGTTCTTTCTTACCCTTCACTACAAAGCCTTCAGGTTGCTTCATGTAGATCTCCTCTTCCAGATCCCTGTGAAGAAATGATGTCTTCACATCCATCTGTTCTACCGAAAAATCAAAAGCAGCAGCAACATATAAAAGTAATCTAATAGAAGTTACCTTGGCAACAGGAGAAAAAATATCACCAAAATCAATTCCCAGCTCCTGGGAATAACCTTTTGCTACCAACCGAGCTTTGTATTTCTCCACTTTTCCTTCTACATTGGCCTTCTTTTTGAACACCCATTTGGTACCAATGGGTTTCCTTCCAGCTGGAAATTCCACTAGATCCCAAGCCTCATTTTTGTGCAAAGATGCCATTTCATCAACCATGGTCTCTTTCCAGAGTTTTCCATCCTCTGAATCCACTTCTTCCTTCAAAGTTCTGAGATCATCATCAGTAATAGACAAAGCAAATTTTGAACGGAAAATATATGGACTATACCTTTTTGGCTACCTTCTTTCTCGAACTGATCTTCTCACACCTAGAGCTTGTGGCTCTTCATATTTTGATTCCTCCTTTGCTATAGTCTGTTTCTTCCTCCTTTAGCTCAAAAGCTATTTTCTCAGGTTCCTTTAGTTGGACTTCATGTTTAATAACATCTTTCACCTCTCTGAACACCACATCTTGTCTATACACAACCTTCCTTGTTACTGGATTCCAAAGATTATAACCCTTTAAACCATCCTTATACGCAATAAAGATGCACTTTTCAGATTTACTACAAAAATTGGTTCATTTCTCCTTTGGAACATGTACATATGCATCAAATCCAAATACCCTCATATGTGAAAGAGCGGGTTTCTTACCAGTCTGAACCTCTTGTGGAGTTTTATCCTCTAATGCTGATGAAGGTGATCTGTTGACCAGGTAACATGCTGTCTCCATCGCCTTTGCCCAAAATTTTGTCCTAACCCAGCACCACTGAGCATGATTTTTTCCCTTTCCATCAACATCTTGTTCATCCTTTCTGCAACTCCATTTTTCTGAGCTGTATATGGAGTAGTCTTCTGTTGTGCTATACCACACTTCTTACATAATTCTTCAAATTCCTTACTTCAAAACTCTCCACCGTTATCTATCCTCAACACCTTTATCTTCTTCTCTATCTGGTTTTCCACTAGAGCCTTGAATTTTTTAAACCTGTCAAAGGCTTCAGATTTCTTCTTAAGGAAATATATCCATGTATTCCTTGAGAAGTCATCTATAAATGATAC
>APFE030997567.1:24229-66108 GCA_000404065.3 Pinus taeda
AATCCTCGCAGATGCTTTATGGATGTGGGGATTTTCCATTCCTTAATGGCTTTAATTTTGCTAGGGTCTACCTTAACTCCTTCATGAGATACAATATGACCCAGATATTCCTCCTCTTGTACTCCAAAGAAACATTTGGATCTTTTTGCATATAATTGTTTCTCCTCCAATAGTTGTAGCACCCTGTCAACATGTTCAACATGATCCTTCCAAGACTTGCTATAGATTAGTATATCATCAAAAAATACTAACACAAATTTTCTAAGGAAGGGTTGAAAATGGAATTCATCAAACCTTGAAATGTAGAAGGTGCATTGGTAAGGCCAAAAGGCATGACCAAAAATTCATAATGACCCTCATGAGTTCTAAATGATGTTTTGGAATGTCTTCAGTCTTCATTTTGATTTAATGATATCTTGAATGAAGATCCAACTTGGTGAAGTAATTGATCCATGCAATTCATCCAATAATTCATCAATGACAAGAATGGGAAATTTATCTTTAATATTGAGCTTGTTGAACTCCCTATAATCCGGACACATGCACCATGATCCATCCTTCTTGTGCACCAATACTACTGGCGCAGAGAAAGAAATTTGACTATGTTGAATTATACTAGCCTCTAACATTTCTGCAACCATACATTCAATTTCACTCTTTTGGGCATAGGGATATCTGTACGGACTGATGTTTGGAGGAAAACTTTTTGGAATCAAATGAATAGCATGATCATGATAACAAATAGGTGGGATACCTTTGGGAGTCTCAAATACCTTGGAATGACTGTCCAAGACTTTTTGGAGATCTAGAGAAATAGATGATTTCGATGTGGGAACCTCTAGCAAACATAATTGTGCAATTGCACCTCGTTGTTCCTTCTTTAGAAGATTTGTCATACTGTTAGAGCTAATTATCTTTCCTAGTTTCCCTATAATACCCCTTAATTCAACTTCATTTCCTTCCACATAAAATTTCATGAAAAGTTCTTGAAAATTAAAAGCTATTGTACCCAAGGATTGTAGCCACTGGACTCCTAGTACAACATCAACACCACCAATTGGAATGGAAAGCATTGGGCTATTCAATACATATTCTCCCATGGGATAGCTTGATGTTATAGCACTTTCTAGAGAAATTTATGGTTCCTCCACTTGCAACCATCACTTGACACTTTGGTGCTAGATATAGGAAGCAATTAAACTCTGCTATCTTACAATGAATAAAATTATGGGTACTTCCCGAATCAATCAACACTATTACCTTTTTCTTCTTGATATGTCCTTCTATCTTGATAGTTTGAGGAATGGTAATTCTAGCCAATGCATTAAAAGATATGGTTGAATTAATTTCTTCTTTATCTAGGGTTTGTTCTTGGAGTATATCCTCTTCTTTTGACATTTCTTGTTCCTTTTCTTCCTCCTCTTCACAATCTATGTAGAATAATTTCTTCTTAGCACACTTATGACCTGTAGTTTATTTGCTATCACAACTGTAACAAAGCCCTTTTACTGTTATTTCTTCCAATTGTTGTGGTGTCAACCTTATAGGTTGTGGAAGGCTAGGGGCAACAACCCTTCCATCTTTATAATTGTGAGTGTTAGGCTCCCTGGTTGCCATAATTTTGCTTTCCATTTTTATTGCTAACTTGAATGCCTTCTCCAATGAATTATGTTCCCAAAGGTGAACCTCATGTTAGATATTATCCTTTAAAGTCCCTATGAACACATCAATCCTATGCTTCTTTGAAATACCTTTTATCCTTATGTTCAATTTTTGGAAGTCCTCAATTTGCTCCATCATTGAACCCTTTTGTTTGAGATTTATCAATTGGCTAAAAAAGGTGTTGCCTTTTGTGTCCTCATAATGTGCTATCATTTCTTTCGTAAAAATTGCCCAAGTGAAAATCTGTTTACGAGAGCAAATCCATTGATACCATACAAATTGATTTGATTCCAAATATAAAGTTGAAATACATACCTTTTGTGTGTTTTGCACATTATGGAGATTGAAAAATTGCTCCATCTGTAGTATCCATGTTTCGGGATCCTTGCCATCAAACTCACTCATATCGATTTTTGGAACATGGTGGGTCTTCAATACAACATTAGAGTCTATGAAATCATGATTAACATTTCTTTTGTTCTCATCATGAGTTTCATTTACTACCCTTTCACCACTAGTGACCATTTCTTGTAGCAACTTATTCAAATTTATCTTCATTTCTTCCATCTTATTGTCCATGCCATTCATCTTAGCATCCATGCCATTCATCTTAGCTTCCATGCCATCCATCTGAGCTTCCACGCCATCCATCTTAGCTTGCATGCCATTCATCTTAGCCTCCATTCCATTCATCTTGGCTTCATTTACCTTTAGTGAGAGTGAAATTTGTTGTACTTGGTCTTGTAATTTTGATATATCATGTTGCATTTCTTCCTCTTCCTTTTTTCACTTTGTAAGAGCTCAATATTGAATCTATTGTATCTCTATAACTGCAGACCTTGAATATCTAAAATCTCGTCCTGTGGTAGCCCTTTGAGTCCTCATTCTAACTCTGCAAGTCTAATCAAGATTGGATTCTCCAAGGAAGAGTTATACCAAATCTCCCACGGTGACCTGATTATAGACTAGTTTAATAGAGTGAACTTGTATGATGTTCTATGTGTCACTATTTCGACCTTAGTACTTGAAACTGATACACAGAAAACTACAGGCCATCCTCTTTTTGAAAATTCTTATGAAATTTCAATCTGATGCTCGAAACAAAAGTTATGATGATTTTCACTTGGTCATATCTCTGCAAATATAGCGAGACAAGATCTAAAATTTGGAACTGAAGTTCATAACAAGTTTTGTTAAAATAGGTTTTCTTTGTAGCTTCTGAAACGTTGCAGAAAAAAAGTTATAGCTAAAATGCCATGATGACCTGTTTGGAGCAGCGAAACCCTAGAATCCAAATCTTTGATACCAAATTTTAGGAAACCAACTCACAAAAAGATAGAAAAGATAGATCAACGCCTTAGAATTTAACCTCTTCGAGGGGGAAACCTACTTTAGATTACATAAATGAACAATTCTTGGATGATACAAATGACTAAACCTTCCTTCTATATATAGGAGTCTAAGGGGTCACAATATAATCAAGCCGACATAATAGTAATAACATAATGGCATAAAAATAACAATAGTGCATTTCTATGGGGCATACTAATAACAATATGAGGACAATAGGGGCACAATAATAACAATAAGGGATACATTGACAATAGTAATGGGGGAATCACTAGTATTATAGGGGCCTAACAGATAGCCTAACAAGACACAACACTATGATGTTATAGTTTGGGACAAGTCTAGCTCAACAACTTCCACTTGCTTCTTCTCGGCCACATATCAGTGCCAAGCTTGGTACTGTTTGATGGTGTTTATGGGAAAAATAGTATTCGTAATGAATTCTAGCCCTCTAGGTTTGGCAGCTACCCTAGAAACAATCATTTAAAGCAACTCAATGATTTCTTCTACGTGTAATAGATAAGAGAGAGATAATAGGACCAACCTGGAACTTTCGCTTAATCCCTTGCTTGATATCTCTCCCCTTTGACAGATCCTGCGACTCCTCCCCGTACTTAAGACACTTGGAGAGTACCTGCACAAATCCAACAACAAAGAATCATCAAAGCGTCATGATCTATTACAACATAAACATTATAGAATTAGATATATAATGAAAAAATGATAGCATTCCCAATTGCACAATCATATGGAAGAAAACCTGAAGAGCTTTATTAATAGAAAGGAGAATTACAACCCAGTTGTTTGATCTAGCATCATCCTCCCAGCTTCAATCCTTCTTCACCTCATGAAATAGCAAGATCACTCCAACAATTCAATGCTCTATTCTCAATTACAAACTATTAGCACTTCCTTGCAATTCACAATATTCCAACCTCCAGATCTCTTGGATGAGGGATCCATTTATAGATGTTTGAAAAGGTGTGAGTCATCCATGGGGTTTGATTAGTGTCATTCCACTTGTTACAATGGGTTCCACAAGAGAAGGGATTGGAGATTTTCTTGGATCCCTTATTCATCCTTGGGCAAATTCAGAGAGGCAAGTGGCACAGGGGAAGTTTTTAGAAGATTCCATGAGAAATCAACTGACAAATGTCCCAGAAATTTTTCCATCCTTTCCCATCACACCCTATAGAAGGCCTAAATAGTATGCATCGCACCCTGGCAATTTACCACTCTATTCATCACACTTTTCCAGTGGAGCAATCAATATTGTTCAATTTAGGCGATTTCTGGATGGTTTCTCAGATGGAACTTTTGGGGAATGATGTATTTAGATGACTATGTTCCTTTAGGGTATGAAACAACTCTTTTAGGGGTTGATGAGCCCTAATACATTGACATATAAGTTTGGGGTTGATGTGCCCAAACATGTCTATAACATTTTCCCCCTAAAGAATGAGGTCATAAATATTCATGTCGGGTGAAATGCTTTCTCATGAGGATCCGAAGTTTCGAACTGGAAGGTGACCTGCATAAGTTACAGTACAACACATCATCATAATATAATTTTTCATGATCTAGTTGAGGGAGGCATTCCCATGCTCAACTTTATAAATTTCATTTCATGTACATAGATCAGATAGTCGTCTGAAGATACAGACTTATGATTTTACAGATATAGAGTCACAATCCATGGTCAGGATGGCCATTTGTTGTAGAGCCTTTATACATTTGATGTTTTTATGTCCCTGAATATATCACAACTCAGATGGATGAAACTAGATTCGAGGTCTTCAAAATCGTTCAATCTTCGCTCGATGTACAAGTCAAATCGTGTGAAGAGATGTTCTGAAGTCGAACATGGAAAAACATCACCTGATTACCAGCCAATGATGTGAGCTATTAACAGATGTGAGAGGAATAATCGATAATGATAATGATCCTCAAGGTACTATAGTACAATTCACGTGGTGTGAATACATGATCCGATGTTGAACACCACACAAAATCTTTTGGTTGAAGGCCATTGATGTCAACCTATCGCCGGAAGTGAGAAACTTTCCCTTGATGTATGCAAGATTCAAAGCACTGAAAGGGTTGTTTCTAAGTCAACTTCTTGGATAATGAGCTGATGTCAACAAGAAGTGACTTGTTGTAGGAGGGCCTTGATGTATCCTACATCTACGACACGAAACGAAGCAAATGATTTTTGGAGGTGAAAAATGAACTGACGACACAAGGTTCAGGAATGGTGGTCATGAAAAAATGAAGGTTGGAGGTATTTCAGTGTATGATACGTTAACTGGATGGTGGTTTCTCAATTGAATGAATTCTCTTGAACATGTCAGCGACACTGAGATGAAATGGTAGCGTTAACCCCAAAAGATGGATGGTATGAAAGACCAATGGTGTGATGATTGGATGAATGGAATAACCCAACCCAAATCAATAATGGAGATGAAGTGAAAGTGTCATGTTCAAGAGTGACTTCCTACCATAAATTCTTCAATTTTTTTCCCTTTTTCCCCAGTCATTGCTGACCAATACCTCTTTATTTTTTTCAAGCTTGAGGAGGATAACATATGCTTGTTCTATAATTCACCCTTTGGGCTAACCTGTTGCTATTTAATGTTTTAACGAGTCTAGCGACAGTGGAACTCGGTCTCGTCTAGATGGATGAGTTTGTCACTATTGTTTTAACGAGTTTAATGACAAGGATAACTTGGTCCTTTTCATGTTTAGAGAGTTTGAAAAGGGACGAAAAGAAAACTCCATAAGTTATTTTTCGTAAAGTAGTCCCTCAGGTCTGAAAAAGGATAAAATAATACAGAAGGGATGACATTTCCAATACTTTAACGAGCTGGAAAAGACAAGTGCTCAAAAATATTTTCATATTTAATGAGTTTGAAATGGATTTAAAGAGGACTCTATAGTTTTCTTTTCATTTTTTGGATCAAAGCTCGAAAAGAAGACAAAAATTTTGCTTGGTGGTCAAAGATGTTCAATTCACTGTTTAACACATTAGATTCTTTCATCAGTTGTTCAACCTACTCAAAACTCCATCAAATTGATTAGAAATACATATATATGGATGAAAAATGAACCTAAACTAACATTTCACTTTAAAGTACATGAATAGTAAATGTAAAAAGTAGTTTCAACATTTCATTCTCATCATTTCATTTCAAATTTGGGATTTGGAGCTCTGAAGTGGTTTTCCCCCTCAAATTTCACCAGTTGATTTTGGGAGATCTTGTGGACCATTCTTCGCGCCGTTAGGACCAGGTAGGAGCTATCCTCGAGCTCTTCATTTTCATTCCATCTATTCTTGATTCTGAGCAAGTTTTTTCACTTTTATGGGCCGCTGGGGTTTAAAGATTTCGTTCCTGAATCATCGCACCTAGCTAGTATCAAAATGTGCGATGCATATTGAGCTACCAATAGGCTAGTTAATATGCATCTCACCTTGCTCAAAGGCAGGGTGTGATGGGCACAAAAAAGAAACTTTACACATTGTTTTTTCATCAAGTTTTAACTTGTTTTTGCCCAAAATTGGATCCTAACTCATCTATTGTTTTCATTTCAAATATTTTTTGGATCAAGATGGTTGCCACATGGCATGAACGAGAGCATGAAGAGGAGGATATGATTGCTTTACATGACCAGGGCACAATGGATGCATTAATAAACTGTGGTTTAGTGAAGTTTTTTCGCATATCCAACATGAGGCAATAGATTAGTTTTTTGCAATATCTTCTCAATGCTTGGGATCCTATAGACCAGATATTCTAGATCAAAGGTAAATCTATTCCTTTCACGGTCGAGGATATTTATTTTCTTATGGGTTTGTCGAGGCGTGGCACCCCCCTTTCACTATCAAGATTTGCTTGTGGGGGCGAATCTGTGAAAGATTACATTTGTTAGTTCTGCAGGGATGGATCTCAACCCAATAAAGATGGTAAGATTAATATCCGGGATGTTACTGATCGACCTTTGAGGACCATTATATTTACCTTTGCTATATTGGCTGGCAGTGTGGCCTTACATTTAGAGAGTAGATCTTACATGCAGTATGCCCTGGAATTCTTGGAACTGAAGGCATTGAATTGGTGTGAGGCGATACTTCCTATCATAAAAGAACAAATGTCCAAAGTAAAGAATGGAAGAACCAAGAGCTTTGGTTATGGATCCATATTGACTGCTTTTTGTTTGGAAAGAATTCCATTGATGCAACCTCAAAATATTTCACCAGGATTGCCATCACCAAGGGAACCATAGATGCAGAGATGGGTGGATCTTATGGCTAGACATGCCGGCCAATCACAAATCTCCTTCTTAGATGCATTTTTTGAGTGGTTCAATTGCCAGGAGATGGTGTTTACAGAATATCCATATGTCGGTATGGATTTCCGAGGCGATTCGGAGTTGGCATTACTAGTTGGTGAGTAGTGGAGTGCTATAAGTAAAATGATTCGACCACATCTTTTTTTTTTGAGTTTTATAATGTTTTCATGTTTTTGATGTTAC
This sequence comes from Pinus taeda, assembly GCA_000404065.3. NCBI lineage: Eukaryota > Viridiplantae > Streptophyta > Pinopsida > Pinales > Pinaceae > Pinus > Pinus taeda. Next base: position 31,772 of record APFE030997567.1, read on the forward strand.
CAAGACTAAACAAACTCATATGTGTGCACAGATATTGGACCAATGTGACCCGTGGCACGCCCATGGGAGACAGATGATGCTCCAAAAGGAGAGGTTGTAGGGAGGGCCATCCTTTGGGATCTGGACATATCAGAGACCCTGGTAACATTGCAGGATCAGATCGAGGGCCCCAGTCTTGGCATTCAGGATGTCAGGACTGATGATTTAACTTTGAGGTTACAGTGCCATACTATTGGTGTACCGAGTCGATGGACTAGGCTCCTATGTATGATACCACAGGCGGTGACATGTTATCACCAGCATCACTAGTCTAGGATGTTTTTTTGCATTCATTTGAGTTTCTTAGTCAAATGACCGATTTTGTCTTGGACACAAAACATTTCATGAAAACTATAAACAACTTATCTAAGTTTTATTTTTGGAGTTTTATTTTGGCTAAGAAATGAAAATGTTGATGTGAAATGCTTTCTTTACAAATGTTGCAAATGTCTATCTAACATATAGTTTGCTAATGAATTAGTCAATGTGTTTAAGTTTCTAGAAATGTGTTGATATTGAATGGAACCAAAATGTCTTTCCAAAATCCTAACTCCTAGGAACATGCGATAAATAGCTAGGTTCCGAACGGAATAAACGCCAGTAAGCTATAGATTGACGAGTCGTGAATCTAGCTTGATAATGAGTTGGCGTATGCCATGTGAAATGGCATCAGAGAGAAGTTCAATCAATGCACTATACTCAGCGACGTTGTTTGTCGATCGACCAATACATATCCCCCTGAAACTCAGTAACTTGCCGCTTGGAGTAAAGATGGCCCAAGGTGCAGAAGATAGGTTCTGTGTACTATGACTAGCTATGTTGGCATACCCAACAAATGGTTCCAAAAAGTCTATCATTTGCAACAAATGTGAAGTGAATTACCTAACTAGAATTACAACTCTAAAAGAAAACACTCAAAAATGCAATAAAAGCATATGTACAATGAGTTTACTACACTTAATCAAGCATAGTAACGTTTAAGATACAACCCATTTTGGGGCTGCAACAGTGGAATCCCATCATAATCAACTAGCTCGTACACTTCTTTTGTCAATATGCGTTTAACAATGTAAGGGCCCATCCATAATGGTTCAAATTTACCTGCTCCTAATTTGTCAGAATCTTGATCGTAAAGCAAGACCAGGTCACCTTCTGAGAAGACATGAGGCTTAACATTTTGGTCATATTGAGCCTTGATGCGTTTCTTATGTGCTTCGTTAGCCAACACAACATCATGGTAGGTTTCATCCAGATGGATTAATTCCAAGAAACAAGCCTCTTCTTTAGAAGTTTCGAGAAGCAGATTGATTGCAAGCTTGAGGGATGAGATTTCACACTGAATTGGTAAGACTGCTTTTAGACCTTACACCAACTGAAAGGGTGTAAATCTAGTTTCATTTCTCACCGAATTCCTATATGACCACAGAGCTAAGTACATGATTAAATTCCAATTCCATTTATGGACTCCAATCATTCTCTGCAGCGTACGCTTAAGGACTTTATTGATTGCCTCAACTTGTCTGTTAGCCTGCGGATAATATGGAGTAGAACTATCATGGGAAAGTCCTAATTTGGTAGTTAATTCAATCATCATGTGATTGCAAAAATGCGACCCATGATCTGTGACTATAGCTTGTGGAACACCGAATCTAGAATTATATGATTGAAAAAAAAGAGTGTACACATTTTGCCATTGTTGTTCAATGTAGGCATCACCTCGACCCATTTTGTAAAATAGTCAATAGTGACTATAATATGCCCATTCCACCTAGCCGAGGTGGGGTTACATGTCATGAAATCAATGCCCCATTTAGCGAATGGGCCAACAACAACGACTGGATGCAGTGGTGCATGTGGTAATCTAGTTTTGCGATAAAAAATCTGACAAGCATGGCAACTTCTAACTGTAATTATGCAATATTTGAATATGGTAGGCCAAAAGTAACCAGGTCATAAGATCTCTTGTGTAGTAGTGTAACTAGATAGATGCCCCCCACAAGCACATGAATGACAATCATTCAAAACCTTTTCGGCCTCCTCATGCGTGAGGCGCCTTCGTAAAATCGTATCAACACCACGACGATAAAGTGTATCACCAACGATCATATAATCTTTGGCTTGGTATCGAGTACATTACTGTTTCGAGCGAGAGGTTTTAGGCTTAAAAGTTTGGGTCTGGAGATAGACCAGTATATCCCCATACCACGAATCACTTGACAATATCAGAAATAGAGTCTCATCCACGATTGATGCTTTTGATGTTAAATCATTGGAGGATGAGGGAAGGTTGCAAAGTAACTCTGTAAAGATGAGAGACTTATTTGATTTGGATTTGACGAATTCTAGATCAACTTCCTGCAAAATGACTATCCATTTGGAATATTTTCCCCACAGCAATTGACGTGACAAAATGTATGTCATAGGGTTGCAATCTGACACAATGGTAGTTTTGCGAAGGAGTACATAGTGTCGAAATCTCTGTACTGCTTGAACGGTTGCTAAAGCCAAATTTTCAACATAAGAGTACTTGCTTTCTGTATCATTAAGATTATGACTTAAATAATATATAGGATGTTCAATTCTATCATTTTCTTGTACTAAAACCATAGTGATGGTTGTATCTGTAGCGACGATATACAAGTTGAAGTATTTTTTATAGTTAGGAGCATACATTAATGATGCTTTTATCAGGGAATCTCTTAGAGCATCAAAGGAAGCTTACGCAACCTGATCCCAATGAAAGGGTACCCCTTTTTTCAAAAAATGTGTATAACCTTTAGCGAGCTTAGCATAATTTGGAATAAAACTCCTTAGAAAGTTAGCTTTCCCTTGGAGTCCCTGAATCTGAAGCAAATTTGAAGGTGGAGGCATGTCAAGAATTGCCTGAACCTTAAATGGGTAGAATCTAATTTTGTCCTTTGAAACTACAAAACCAAGCAGTCGACCGAAACTAACACAAAACACACATTTGCGAGGATTGATTCGTATCTTATAGTGTCGACAACGTAAAAATATGGCTCTCAAATGTTGCAGATGATTAGTCCGTTTTCGCAAATGTGTAGGCAGGTCATCAAGATATGGTTGAACGATGTTTTTGATGTCATGGAAGGCGTAATTCATTGCCCTCTAAAATGTTGGCCCTGCATTCTTCAAATCGAAAGGTAATTTACGATATGCAAATGTGCCCCACGGACATATAAATGCAGTCTTTTACTGGTCCTGTGGGTGGATATTGATTTGATTATAGCCTGAAAATCCATCCATGAATGAAAAGATTTCGCATCTGGTACATTCATCAATAATCTGGTCGATAAAGGGTGTAGGATAGTTGTCCTTTGGACATGCTTGATTTACATCCCTATAATAAACGCAGACTCTTATCATTCCTTTCTTTTTCATCATAGGAACAATATTCCATACCCAATCAGTGAGAGGTATAGGGTGAATGAAGCTAGCATGCAAAAGTTTTTCAACCTCTGCTTTAATGGCAGCGACTTTCTTCGGATGAATAGGTCAAAGCCGTTGTCATACTGGTTTCACATCTGGATACATCTTGATTTCATGTTCAACAATTCTCGAGTCAATGCCTGGCATTTCTTCATATGACCATGCAATGACATCTCTGAATTCGCGAAAAATAGCACAATAGTTATCTAGTTCTGATGGAGAAAAAGACTTATTGACGTGAATATTCTCTACAATATTAGGTTTGGTCAAAATATTAATAGTGATAGTTTCTTCAATGTTGGACAAATTTCGCTCGGAATCTATTGTATATATAGAATTTAATAAAAAATCAACAATTGAGGGGTGATTGAGGTCGTTCGAATAATCTTCTTCGTCACCTCGAAGGTGGGAATGATGATGATAATTTTCCCACGGCTTCTCTCCTATCATCATTGATTGGATGATTCCTTCATCTATAGAATGTATACGAGACCAAGGATCAAAAGAGGTACCATATTCCAAATACCTATCTACCCAAACACTTGTTGAGTACAGACTCGGATTTGCCGCACAAGCCTAGAAAATTGATTACTACAAAGATTCGATGGGGCTTGGTGGAAACTCCTCCGGATGATCCTCACTATCAAAATAGCCAGAACTCTTCTTATACTCAGATGATGTAGAAGAGATCATGTGGTAAGTTTCCGCAGCGGCCACTTCCCCGAATCTAGATGGAGATGGGAGGGAAAAAGTACCTATTAAGGAACGGTTTTTTAGGAGACCTACTCTATAATTTTGAAGTGATTGTGAACTTCCATGGATCAATGGAATGCTTCTAGTAGCTTGTGAACCATTAGCAAAAAAGGCCAGTTGGTCAATGATTGTGATTTCGCCTTGGAAGGGAAATGCAATCTTTCTGAAATATGTAGAGACAACGGCAGCCATAGCATAAACCCAGGGCCTTCCTAGTAGAATATTGTAGTCAAGGAGTCCATCAATGACCTCGACTTCAATATCTACTGTTTTTCCCCCCAGTTCAACTTGCAAGCTACTTAAAATCCCATACAGAGTGTACGTTCTTCCATCGAACGCTTTTAATTGTTGGTGATCGTGACAAGGGTGGTGAACCAAGAGATTTCTAGCAACTCATTGACATAATATAGGTAGATTCCCCCTCATCAATGATGGTTCGATGAAATTTTTTATTGAGGGCTTTTACTTGTATAAGGAAAGCGAGTTGGGCCAGTAATTGTGGTGTATATATAGTATGATTAAAGGCCACCAGATTGGAATACATTGGATCAATCCCACCTATTGTTGATAACAAAGCTTGCTTTTGGGAGGGACAATTTTGCAATACCTCAAGTTTCGACATAGCGGAAGGCGACTGAGCTAGATCCTCCACTATATTATAATTCTGAGTAGCTCGAGCATGAGGATTAAATGTCAATTTATGTATGACTCCCTTTGGCGGCTTAATGGTTAATTTAGGAATAATGGGTGGAACAACTTCTGGTGAAGTTTTTGTCGAAGCACTAGGTTGACCAGTAGCTTGGTTGTTTGATGATGATGGATTCACATAATCTTTACTCCTTGTTGATACCAAAGCATCATCTTTCTTGTTTGCGATGGATAACATTAGTACTTGGGATGTGGAAGCATTATCAGTAGCAACCATATTAGTTTCTGGGTTTGGAAATGGATCAGTCAACACCTCTGAGGTATTTGAAGCCTTCAAAAGTTTTGAAACCTCAGATCGATGTGGACAATATCTTGTAAAATGCTCCTTGTTACAGATCAAACATGGATAACAAGGAGGTTTCCTTGCCATAGTAGGGCTTTCAGATGATTTTTCAGGAGTGGGATTCTCCTTTTTCTTCTTATTATTTTTTCCTTTCTTCTTGCCCCCTGGTTGCTTTGGATTTTTGCCTTTGTTAGATGACACGACATTAATCTCTGAGGTAAGAGAATTGTCATTTTCATTTTGACTAGAAACATCAAGAGCTTGACCAGATGGACCTCTTACGATTTGCGTGCTTGAGGCACTAATCACATGGTCATTGGCATGAGAGTCCCTATTCGATTTAGGAGGAGGTGGAATAGAAAAAACTGGTCTAGGAGTGTTAGGAATTTTGTCGTAGAGGGTGCCAGACTGAGTATAGATTAAATCTAAATATTGGGAACCTTTAGTGACAACTCCACCTTTCACCATGTCTTCAATGATAGATGGCAATAAGGACTTAATAAATCACTTAGTTAAAAGCTGATCAGGAACATATGTTTTTACCATTCGACGATGATGTCGCCACTCATGAATATAATCAGATATGTGAGTGGACGTCATCTGTTTAAAATTGGTAAGGAGTTCTATTCCAGTTTCGTACCTGATGGGTAACTGAAAGTGGGTTAGAAAATTTGCGGCAAGGATGGTGAAGCTATCAAATGAAGCTCTAGGCAATTCAATATACCATTTCGCTGTTGGACCAGTCAGCATTCTTTGAAAAAGGCGAAGTCTAATTGAATCATCATTTAGAGTGTTAGATGAGAACCACAAATGAAAAGTCATTACGTGATTCGATGGATCTTTACCTAGATTTCCATTGAACATAGGAATATTAGAGGGGAGTTTATGAGGAATCACCGACCACCAAAGGGTGTATGCGATTGGATCATTTGTTAGCCAGTTCAAATTTGGTAATTCTAGAGTTGCTACAAAAGGAAAATGTTGATTCAGTTTGGGTGGAGCATACCCCAGATAAAATGGAATTGCTTGAGCAGTAGGTCTTTGCATACCAGCATAAAGCATCTGTTGCTAGTAACTTTAATAAAGTTTTTGGACATAACAAGTATAGTGTGGTTGTTGATAACTGGTTTGAAAATGCGGCTGTCCATAACCTACAAAACCTTGTTGCCCAAGTCCTTGGTAGGCTTGATATTGACCAAATCCAGTCTGAGCTTGTAAACGAAGTCAAAACTGAGGTTGGGTTTGCCAGAATTATGGTTGTTGGTATTGTGCCAGCCACGGTTGTTGGACCATTTGCTATTGCCCAACACTTGAAGATTGACCAAGTTGCAGATTGACCATACCCATTGGTGACCAAGTCATCCAAGATAAAGAAGCACTAACTTGAGGTTGCGGATGAGCCATAGAGACAAGTGGTTGTTGTATCACAACCTGAGAGACTTGAGTCTTATGCCTTAGAACTTGAGGTTATGAGGAGAAAGGAGCAGGTTGAGGTTGAGACACAACAGGTTGTGCTTGTGTTTGCGACACAGTCGTAATAGCAGGTGTAGTGGGAATATTTGACACAAGTCGGATCGGTTGTGTTGGATATACAACCCTTGGTTGTTCTGAAAGTATTGGTATCCAACCACTAGATGTGATTCCAGTTTGAGCTAAATATTGTTGGAAACTCTCATATGGTTGTTCCTCAAGAGGAAATAGTGAGAAGGCATACTGCTCTCCATATGGTGGCAGTCCAGTGTTTAAAGGATATATCGGTCTTTGAAAACTGGTTTGCCAAAATTGATACCAACATGTAGGATCAAATTGCCATGTTTCAACATAAGAAGGACCAGATGGGACTCCAGATGAATAAATAGGAGCAGACCATGGCGCCGAAGCAGCCCCTGAGTGGACTCCAGTTAGTGATTGATAACCAGCTGGAACAGATGGTGTCCCATATAAATATGACTCAGGTGTACCGGAAAACATTGTAGGAATAACAACAGGAGGTTCCACCGCAGCTGCATTAGATGACACAATTGTAGATGTTGATGGTTGCTCAGACATGTCTAGTCTATCCAAGAGCTGTCCAAGCGATTCGACAAGAACTTGCAATGAAGGAGGATTACAAGAACCAAACTCAAGAGTAGAAGGATACAAATGAATCCCAGTTCCAAAATGAAACGGGGTACTAGATGGGGGATCCTCTACTATCTCCTCTATAGCAATCAGACCAGGTAGAAGAGGTAGACCGTCAGGTCCGTAAAATATTTCTGGGGCTGAAGAAGGTATAGCTTCTGTAGTGACAGATACTGGAGGGGTGACACCTTTTGAATACCAAAACTCAACTTCCAGATGTTCAGGTAAATGAACTTCAGTCTCAAAGGGAGGTTCTTGAACAACTACCGGTTCAAATGTAGCCTTGGTTTGAACTAAGAGGGGTTCTGGATCAACCCTAGATGGAGTTGTTTCAGGTACAAAAGTGTCTACCATTACACTAGGATTAGTTCTAATGTCCTCTTGTAACTGCGAAACTTCTTCTATGAAGGTAGATGTACCATAAATAATTGGAGTAAGTGGAGTCTCTGACGATGTTGAAACAAAAGTTTCAAATAAACCAGATGAATTGGACTCAGTTAAACGAGACCGCTTTTCCCGAATTGGCTTCGCTTCTGGAGTCAAAGATAGTTGACTTGCTAGTCTCCATGAACGACGGAGTTTTGATTAACTTTCTTCCATGATTGCGAATTATTTGATCAACTCAAAATTATGGGGAAAATGATGTTATTCCGAATTCAATTAATTTTAATGATGCTTGGAAATAACTTTGCTTTTTCAGTTTTTAAGAGTCGAGAAAAAGATAAAGATGACTCTAGTCTCCTTCAATTTTAATGAGCCTGAAAGGACAAGTTCTCAGATGGACCTTTTATTTTAAAGAGTAAAAAAGGAATGAAAGTGACTGCTCTGGAAAATCTAGATAGAGGGATTAACAAACTAATCACAAAACTGAAATATACACCTTGGTGATAAATTTAAAATAAATTACCAAGGACTTATGTGCGACAATCAATCTTCTCGAATATTGTGTTCAGTGAATTGCGATCAATAAGGCGGTAGACTCAGTTTCCTATGGATAAAGGATTTAAGCCTATTTTGGTCTCCCAATATATACGCGACGGTACAGGGAGCACAAGTCTATGCTAGTACTTGTCGTATCAAGGAGGAGGAATCACCCAACCTTCAATGAAAACGATAGCCACTAGTTTTAACGACGCCGGAACATGTCACTAGCCTAGACCTCTAGATATGTTGCATTAAGTTACAAAGCGTTGTTAGGTTCATTGAAATTCATTTTAAAGTTGATCTTGTTTAGAGTTTTCCTTTCAATGGTTCATTGCGTGATGATGATCTGAAATTCCTAAAATGCAATCTACAATGATAAACAATCTTTATTTATTTGAGCAATGAAAATGCTAGCTACTAGGGAAAGAAGATAACAATGATTTTAAGCAAAGAGCAAAGAGCACACACTAATGCATTCCCCTAAATCATATTTTTTCACACAAATCAAAAAATTATAAATGCAAATGCATGTATTTGTTTTTGTTTCCTTAATGTAAAAAATGCCAAAAGGAAAACTAAATGCAGCAAATATCTGAAATATTTCACTCAAAATGACAATTTTGACAATTTCTTCTTCAAAAGAGAAAGGAAGACTAAAAATTGACACTTTCAATTTTGAACAAAAATGCTTTTGACACTTCGAATGTAAAAAAATCAAACCAAATATATCAAGAAAAGTTAAATTGATTATCTAGTGAAGGAATAATTTACGACACTTCTCTTTTCGACAAAAAACAACAATTACGACACTTTTTGTACCAAAGTGACAAATCGATTAAAACAACTTTTTGACAAAGGCTTGTAAATGATGAACAAATACACAAAAACATTCACTAATCCTAATGTAATTGAGGTTGATCTAAGTGGTGCAAGTAAGTTTCAATAAAGAGGCATTGTTCATATGCAGCAAAACAACCAAACAAAACTGAAAACAAGGTCAATAAGCCCTCAATTTCTAGATGGAAAAAGAGTTCAGTCAATCATCACACCTGGGCTTCACATAAACTGAGATGCATCGCACTTACTACACTTAGGAGATGTGATGCATACTGAGTCACAGTGGAAGACAGTGTGATGGTCCAAGGAGCGCAACTGAAATGGGTTTTGGCTCAAATATGGAGCTATTCTCAGTGAGTTAAGGTGGGTTTTGATGAACAATGATGAGAAAAGTATGATGGAATGTCTTGAGAGGTTACTGAGCTACCAAAAGGGCATCTAGATGTGCTTGCAAGTCAAATGTTTAATTCATAAACTAAATAAGAGATTTACTAAAGCAACATTCATCTACTATGCAATTGCAGAGAAAGAGCAGTTCCAAGGCTACTTGGCTGACTTCAGAATCTATCTATAGTTTATAAAATAAGAAATAAAAACAAACAAACATCTATTTAGCCCCCAGTGGAGTCGCCAATTTGTTTCTTGGAAAACTAGTATTCCTAAAGAATGCTAGCCCTCTAGGTTTGGTGGCTACGCTAGAAACAACCGTTTAAAGCAACTCAATGATTTATTCTATGTGTAATAGATAAGAGAGAGATAATAGGACCAACCTGGAACTTCCACTTAATCCCTTGCTTGATCTCTCTCCCCTTTGACAGATCCTGCAACTCCTCCCCATACTTAACACGCTTGGAGAGTACCTGCACAAGTACAGCAACAAAGAACCATCAAAGCATCATGATCTATTACAACATAAGCATTACAGAATTAGATATATAATGAACAAATGATAACATTCACAATTGCACAATCATATAGAAGAAAAATTGAAGAGATTTATTAATAGAAAGGAGAATTACAACCCAGTTGTTTGATCCAACACCATCCTCCCAGCTTCAATCCTTCTTCACCTCATGAAATAGCAAGATCACTCCAGCAATACAATGCTCTATCCTCAGTTACAAACTATCAGCACTTCGTTGCAATTCACAATATTCCAACCTCCGGATCTCTTGGATGAGGGATCCATTTATAGATGTTTACAAGGGTGTGAGTGGGGTTTTATTAGTGTCATTCCACTTGTTACAATGGGTTCCACAAGAGAAGGGATTGGAGATTTTCTTGGATCCCTTATTCATCCTTGGGTGAATTCAGAGAGGCAAGTGGCACAGGGGAAGTTTGTAGAATATTACATGAGCAATCAACTGAAAAATTTCCCAGACATTTGTCCATCCTCACCCATTGCACTTTGTAGAAGGCCTAAATAGTATGCATCACACCCTGGTAGTGTACCACTCAGTGTGCATCGCACTTTGCCAGTGAAGTAATCAATATGGTTCAATTTAGGCCATTGTTGGATGGTTTCTCAGATGGAAATTTTGGGGAATGATGTATTCACATGACTATGTTCCTTTAGGGTATGAAGCAACTCTTTTAGGGGTTGATGAGCCCTAATACATCGACATATAAGTTTGGGGTTGATGTGCCCAAATATGTCTATAACAGATGGTGTCCCCAAAATTCTTAACCGTGTCTTACTAGAAGCAGACTCTAGCCTCCATGGAATCTGGGTACACTATCTTGGAACATATATCCAACTCATTTTGAAGCATTAGTAGCATTTTTTTGACTTTGACAGGACCACTGATGAAATTATGCATGTTCTATGCATTTAACTCCAAGTCCTCCTTGGTGGAATTCTATCTCAACTGTTCCAATTACTCTTTGACCTCTTGTCAGAACTAGTTCTTGGGTTTAGCTTTAGTGAGGGAACTGATTGATGGACTATAGTGTGTTCTCACCAAGACATCCAAATTACTATAAAACTGCACATATGAGGTTTGTATCCTGCCACTGAATGAGGTGAGTTGCTTGTTGTTCTTAATCATAATTCAAACCTTGGCTTTCTCTAGCTCTGCCTTTGGCTTCATTTTCTTCACTAAGTCAAGTAGGGACCCTTTGAACCACATTCTCTAATCTTGTACATAGGTGATGTCAGCTTATATGACGTTTTTGAGATTTTTGGCAAAATCTTTGCTCTGCTACTGTAAGCCATGAAAATGGACAATTACTTTATGTATGGTGACAAACCCAATATAGAGATTCCAAATGGTTTCTCCAAGTGTTGATACTTCAACAAGTATCACTACTCTCATCTCCCCCAATGTGGAAACTGCATTTTGTGTTGTTGCTCAGAGTTGTATTTCCTCTTGCTTAAAGGCCTACAATTTATATGCCAGTTTCTCATTCTTGATAGTGAAATACTAAACATTTGATCTTTTTTCTCCTGCATAGGCCAAGTTAGCTTTGACAATGCAATTTGGATGCTTCTTGGTGTCTGACAGTATCACCCTTCCTCTAATGAATGTATGCAATGCGTGACCATCCAGAAAGTGCTTCCTCTTTTGGAACTCATTGAATGATAGATTGTACACCTCCATCAATGGGTCATCATCAAGGAGGACATTATCTCCTTGCTCACTCAGGGTTGGCTCTGCTGCTGTAGGTGGCAGAGACTGAGGGATGATCTGTGGTGCTCTTAGAATCATGTCAAAATCTTCATGCTATAGCTCCTGTTCCAACTCCATGTTTGTCATTTTGATCAATTTCTCAATCTGTTGAGCAACCTCTTGATCCTACATCTGTTCACCTTACTCCTAGCTGTTGGTTGTTCTTATTCTTCAACCTATATCGGTGTTGTTTCCTTTGTCATCACACCTTTCCTTTGTTCTTCTTCCTTATTCTACTTCTCTTCTCGTTCTCTCCTCCTCAAGTCCTGTTCTTCCTTCAACTTATACTCTGTCTCCTACAACTTTAGTTCTGCTTCAAGCAACCTCTTCTTTTCTCTCTTCTTTTTCTTTCGCTTTCTGCATCCTATGCTTCCTATTTTTTTATTCTGACAAAAATTCTTTCTCGATAAGAGGATCTTCTTTCATTTTTCAGCTTTTTTCTTCCTATGGACAATCAATGATCTTCCTCTTCCCCTTTTCCTGCATGGGATATCTTCCTTTTACTTCTATTTCTTCCAGAGTTGTTGTTGTCTATGGAGTAGCCTGTGATGTTCTTTCTAAAATAACTGGCTCATTGACTTTAGAGGCATTGTAGTAGTACCTCTAAGGATCCTCCTCTGGCCAATGAAATTCCCCGTTGATCCATGGAAAGTATACCCTCATACAATGGTCCTTGAAAATGTTGCAGGCATGTTGTAGCGGCTACAACCACCCTCCAAAATTTTGGCCTGCACCCAATTTCAGAGCCCGCCTTGAGAGTTTCACTTAATAAATTTACTCACTCAGGTTCACTCTATGAGCTCGTGTGAGTCCCCACATCTGCCCTGCTTGTTCATTTCATCCAAGTTTCTACATGTTGGTGTCTAAGTCATGCTTGCGACCATGTTATGGCTATGCTCAAAGTCTTCACTTCATGTGTGCTTGTTGTGTTCACTATGAAATCATCTATGGCACTCACACACGAAATCACATTCACTGTCATGCAAGCGTCATCTCGATCATGAATTATCAATCATGAGTGTCATGCTTGTCTCATGCATTGTCGGTCAATCATGTTGAACATGTGTATTTGGATGGTTTGGTCGTTTGGTTGTCAAGTCATGCGAGTGTGTCTTCATATGATCACCTATGCATCTTTTGACTATTCACAAACTTAGTAATTTTTGCCGAAGTTCTGATGATTAGACTCCTCATTGACAGCCAAACCATCACCCTACTTTTGACTCGATCAACTGTTAACTAGAATAGCACAAAAGCACCAAGCTAGTCCTTTCAAGTTGCGTTGTCCACAAGCAACTCAATCAACTCTCATGCTGGCCACCAAGATAGATGGACCTGACAGTCACCCCGGGACTGACTCGCCTCAAAATTTATGCAGATGCTATTTACCTCACCCATTCAAATGACTAAGGAAATTGCGCAGACAGGCTGGAAAGACACCAAGTGCCTATCCCTATCTCCTTCATAAAATTATGCATTTTTTCCTAGTCAGTCTTCTGGACAATCGAACGATTGTTCATCTCAGAAATTGTTGAATACTCATGAGCAGGCCTTCTACTACCCATCAGTTAGCTCAGGTTAGAAATTGTGTAGAGATGATCAGTAGGCCAACCTCCTGACCTTAGTGCAATTTTCCCAGCCAGTAGCTCCTAACAACAGATTGCCTATTCCCTCCAGGAATTGTGTAGTTTCTGCTACTGGTCACTAAGCAGTCAACTTCCAATTCCCTCTAGGAATTGCGTAGTTCTAGTTGCCAGTGACCTAGCATCCAACTAGAAGTTCCCTCTACAAATTGCACAGTTCTGGCTACCATTGACCCCAATAGCTAAATGGAAGTTCCCTCTAGGAATTGTGTAGTTCTGGTTTCCAGTCTCCTGGGCAGTTCCACAGAAAAACTATGCAATCCTTACCTACTAATCCATTGTTGGCATTATGATACATATGTTGTACTTGATGGCAGCCCAATCATCTCAGATGATAAATTATAGTGCAGAGAAAGTTCACGCACTTTCATGAAGAGAAAATTTCCTTTCATGTAGAGAAAAGTTCACGCACTTTCATGCAGAGAAAAGTTCACACACTTTCATGTAGAGAAACGTTCACACACTTTCATGCAGAAAAAAGTTCACGCACTTTCATGAAGAGAAAAGTTACTTTCATGCAGAGAAAAGCTCACGCACTTTCATGCAGAGAAAAGCGCCCGCACATGGGAAATCTTATGGTTGGTTCATGGTATTAGCCCGACAGTTTTTGAACCTATGGTTTTGGTCCATGGTATTTAGTCCTTGGTATTTGAACCTATGGTTTTGGGCCATGGTATCTCGTCATAAGTGTTGGTCCCAAGTATTGGGTCCATGGTATTGAATTGTTATGGTTTTTGGTTTGTGGTATTGTGAAAGGCCTAAGGCTATAAAAGAGGAAGGAGATAATTTGGCAAGGCATCTTCTGAATTATTGAATATCTGATAAAGTGCTAGATATGGAATACTGTGATTGGGTTATGGTGCAGATTTGGATCTGAATGAAGAAGGAACCTGAGCGCAAGGAGAAGGATAAGTTCTATGGATGGGTCAAAATCTTAAGGCTGGAATAGTGGTATCTCTATATGATTTTGATATGTGATATGTGGCACACACTTGATCTATAAATCTGATAATCTGGGTTAACTAATATCTGAATGTTTGAAATAATGAATTTATAGATCTGTACGCAGGTTCAGTGAAGCGAAGGCGTGTATACACGTTTTTCTTGTAAGGGAAATTCGCATATACGCAGGTCGGTATTGAAACAGAAGCGTATGCACACATGTTTCTGAATAGTGAAGTAGCGTACATCTTTTGATTTATGTTCTAGCTACTTCTATTTATTGTGAGTTATGAGAGTTCACTTGCAACATGGAGGGATTGATTATGGGGTGAAATCCTTAGATTTTGATGACATCACTCCAAATTTGCAGTGACATCCAGTGGGGGTATGATCCTACTACCATCAAGGCCTCCTATGGCACATATCATGCGTTATGTTGTGTTATTGTTGGCGTGACGATCATTATCTTCTTTTTGTATCTCAATTATGATGATAACCTATGTATGAATACGTGCTTAAGATTTGAGGGCCCTAGCTTCCCCCATTTTTAACATTGTACTTAGATTATATGATGTAAGACCCTTATCTATATGGGTGTTGTGATGGTGCTCACTCACAATGTCTACATGATTTTTTATTTTATGTTCATGGTCATGTGTACTTATATGCATGATGAAAATACTTAATGTGGAAAAATCCAATCTAAGACAAAATTAGTTAACAAATTAGACAACATATTAGAGTATTGTGAGATGCATACATATTCAATGGTATCAAAACTACGCCTCAACATGACCCTAAAAAAATGAAAAAGTAGCGTAGGATGCCTCACAAAATAGACATGGTTCAACAAGAGACCATGAGTTGAGAGTTAAGTTAGATAACCATGTGATGGATACCAAGGGAAATAACATTACATAAAAGCTTAATGATATCATTATATTCTATCGTGTTATTGGTTGAAAGGCCAAGAAAAATTCCCCAAGAACTCACTAACTCATCAGTGGGTGAGAAAAGAACCAAATGGCATAAGTAATATTCTAAGTATTATGGTTGGCACCATCAGTATGCCTACAAATATCAACTAAGGACTTATCATTTTCTAATCAAGCACCATTTTCTAAGTGAACAACCAAAATGACATCACACTAAAAGAAAGCGAAAACACATATATAATATGTATAAGTATAATGTGAATTATGCATATTACTATTTTAGGTAGCTCAGTGTTGTAGCCCATTTTTTCCATCTTTAAATTGGGCTCTCTACAAATTCTATTCCATGTGGAGCCTCACCCTATAATCACTATTCTTATTTTTTTTCTTAAAATCCATCTTCCCACGCTAACGTAAGAGTGTTCCTCTTACAGTTAACTTCTACCTAAATTATTTTAAGTCACTAATTATAATCACATCCCTTTTGAAAAATTTGAACATTACCATAATATCAAAATTGACCACATTTGAATTACATCTAATTTATAGGCTAACCTTTAGACAAATTTAAAAAATTAAATATATTAATGTTATAAAAATCCTTATAAACCATATTAATTAATGTTATATATCATTACATATGTATATTAATATACACTATTATAATGTAATTATTTCATTATCCAATAATATCATCAATCAAGTATTAATAAATAGACATATACGTGAATTTAAGTAATAATTGTATTATTCTATATGATTACAACTGTCAAATATCATTAAGAATGCCGATATAAAGTGGAGTAAAGGGAGCTCAGGTTCAAATTTAGGTTGAAAACCCATTTTTTATAAAACCTTATTAACAACCGTATAAAATATCGTTTAATTGATACTCGTGAATAACAAAGGTGGCATTGGGTTCATACGGAAGGTTAATTAATGAGCACCTTTTGTATTCGATATGATTAAAATCCTTTGATCATAAACCCTTATTACAATTGGATATATAAAACTTACATCATTTTTAAATCTCGATCATATTTCCACCCAATTTTGAAATCTAACCGTCAATTATCTCCTCCCAACTTTGTCTACTATTGTGATGGGGTTTACTGGATAACATTGAAATTTTTGGCTACAGATCTACTTACTATTGGTTTTCTCTAAAATTTGAAAAACTAATTTGATCAAAATGAGATATATTCCAATGATGGGTTTTGTCATATATATAGGTTAATTGAAAAGAAAATTTAACAAATATTTAGTGAAAATAAATATATATAATAATTATATAATTAAATATTAATAATGAGAGGGAAAGTAATATTATTTTAATCGTGAATGATTTTACTTTAAGTTATTTTAGGAAAAGAGAAAATATATTTACTTAAGTTATTATGTAATTTCTAAGGAACTAATTCTCATTTTTATGTGATGTAGGAAAGATTAGAGATGACTTCAATTTTTTGAGTGTAAATACATTAATTTTTTTTTTGGATAAAATAGAGCAATTTCATAATAAAAAAATTGAGTAACACATGATATAATGCATTAATCCATAAATTCCTGATTAGGGTGTGAAATGAGGAAGAATAGGTGTTTGGTGCGCAAGCTCGCAACCCACCACCTCATTATAAATTGAAGAGCGGGTGGCATGGCTAGCCTTCCACATGCATAAGCGTGCAATGTCTTATTGCAAAGTTATGAATATTAAAATCCCTTAAGATGTCTTCATCTATGTTCTAAGGTCTAATTTATTACAATGTTTATGGTGTTACCCTACCTATCACTTGCCACAGGTAGGATTTTCTGGGCCTTACCTTGATGGGGAGTCATCACATGGTAATAATGCTACATTCCTATGGAATTTCCTTCTAACCTTTGTGGCATGGAGCCTATCTCTCAATGCTATTGGAGTTGAGGAAGTCTGGCTTCACTAAGGTGTTGTTCTAGTGCATGGTGTCTGGGCATTGGGGAAACTAAGGGTAGATTGGATAACATACTTACCAGAGTTGGGGAATTATTTTGATGACCTAATTTAGTCGAAATTGTATCACCCTATGGGGCTTGACCTTCAAATTTCTATTGGATGCCTCTCTACCTACACTTTGACAACATTTCAATGGTCGGAAGATTGGTATATGCCCTTTGTGGTAAATTATGTGACTTTTGGTTTGCATTTTATCCTTTTTAGTGTTAATTTTATCGTCTTCAGTTCTTGTCGGTTGGTATTTGATCCAGGTGGATATTGGTGGCCACCCACCTATCCCACTTAGACATCCATTCAATTTCATTTGTTTCCTTGTTTATTTCATCATTTACTATTTCTAGCAGTTTTTCGGGTCGTGAAGTTCTGGAGCAGTTTTGACCCCCTAAACGATGGTTTTTTTTAGGTCCACTGCAAGCCCATGACCAAAGGCATGGGCCCACGACAAATCTTGTAGTATTTGAAGAGACCTTTCCAACAAGGTATCATACGTGCCAAACGAAGATAATATGACCAAGTTATGACCTTGAGAAGTTTGCTGCCCAACTAACCCCAACGTGGCTCACAAGCTCTTGGCGTTACATCTTCTGGGGTTAGGGTTTTCTCATGTTTTTCAATAATAAATAGGCCCTTGAGCCTCACTCTAACATAGTTTAGAGGCATGTAGCCACCACATCTCTTCTCAGAGATAAGCTACCATCGTTTGAGCTAATATTATTTCCATTTTGTTTGTAAGCACATTTCAATATTTGATATTAATGAAATGAAGTGTTATATATACCTCATATTTGTATTTATGGTTATATCTATAATTTGTTGTGTTCCTCTTTAAATTCGGATTAGTGGTATCAGAGCAGTCTGCACTTTCTCTATTTTTCTTTGCATGACCCCAACGAGGACGAGATATAAGGAGTTAGGGCTTGAACTGGTCGAACCTTTACAAGTCTAGCCTCGCAAATCCCAATGGCCTCCCATGGGGGAACAAAAGAAAGATGAGGGGGCAAGATATCCTCTCAAAATATTTCTCGAAGAAGCCCTCAAGTGACGAAGGAACGTGATGATGGACAACTTTTCCTATATCCTTTAGTGGCTACCCAAGGGTGACACATATACTTCCAACAACTACTCTAGAAGCACTACATCCTTTAAGGTGTTGGCATTATGATACAAGTGTTGCCCTTGATGGAAACTCACTCATAGGTCAACTCAGATTTGATAAAAGGCAACTCATGATGTAACAAGTCAATTCAGAGGTAACAGGGCATTGGTACAAAAGAAAATAAAGTTGGAACAAAGGTCTACTCATCAGATTCAAGAAGTTGAAGGAAAAGGATGTTTTGAGATAGTTTAAGCTGTATATACAGGTTCAACTTGAAAAAGCGGCGTATACACCCAGGTTCACAGTAAAAAAAGAGCATATACATATGCACACACTTTCACAAGAGGAAAATGGGTTAGAAAATCAAGAAAATCCAAGAGTAAAGAATACCAAGGGTCAATACCATGGTATTAGCCCACAATTTTGAGTGGAGTAACAACTATTTGATTCTGTCCAAGAATATCATAGGCTCTAAGTGTTGTTTTAGTTCGAGGTATTGGGGAAGGCCAAAACTATATAAGGATGACAAGATCAAAGGGCCAGGTGTGCAAGTAAAAGGGTTTCTTAGGAATACTTCTATCTAAAGTATATTTTATGTTGCAGGGGTTATTATTGTGATATAATTTGAAATATTTTGTGCACCTTGGATATAATGTTGGATTAGGATCATGAGACCTGTAATGACTTATCATTGTATGATCTGATATTGGTTGGGCTAGATTTGATTGCTTACGCATGTTTTATTCTTTAAATGTCCTGATATGGGTATGTCTAAAGTCTGGAATAGCACCGAAGTTGTAAGATAATATTTTCAGATCTATATGTTGGTTCACCTTGGTAAAGGCACGTATACATGCAGGTTCGACTCTTACAAGTAGCGTATGCAAAATAAAATCCTATTGTTCAGAAACGATGGATCTATCTAATCAGTTATGTTATTTTTCTATTGTCTGTCAATGAAGTCTTCTTATATCTAAAAGTAAAACTGAATGCATAAAGAGTTTATGTCCGATTGATTGATTGATTAAGTGAGAAGGGTTATATTTGATGCTAACTTTATAGATCTATGCAATTGATAGTAGATGTTCAGAATATTACTGGTTGGTACAGATTTGATTCAGAAATTTTTGTGATTCAGTAGTTTTGGAGGTATACGCAGGTTTTGTTGCAAGAAGTAGTGTATACACACAGGTTGGGTTCGTTAAAGTAGCGTATACATTTTGATGTATGATTCTTAAGATTACAGCTAGTTCTAAATGATGTGCAGGTTTCTAGATTCAATATAGTGTTCCGATGACAGTGATATGATTGTTCAGATTAACTAAATGTTGGTTGATGCAGTTTGAGTTTCTAAGTTTCTGATGGGTCCAGTGTGAAAATTTGATGAAACGAGGCCTTCATATTATATTGTTGTGTACTAGTAGCATCCAGTTTGAAAATTAATGAAACGTGATCCCTAGAGGAAGAGAGAAGGTCGTAGCCTTCTGTAGGCTACTACCTATGTACTAATAAACATATTGGCTAGTACAAGAGCTAGGGGGTTATAGCCCCCTTCCAATAGAAGCTGGAAAATGAGAGAAGGTTGTAGCCTTCTGCAGGTGGGTGCCTACATACTAGTATGAATCTGCACCAATATAAGATTGTAAACATAATTTCTTTATATTAAAAGAAGACAGAGACAACATCAGCAAGTGGTTTTTCTCCCACATTGGGTTTCCACCTTAAATATTGGTGCTCATGTGTGTTGCTTATGTGTGATGGTTTATTATGTTATTACTACACATAGTTACTATATTTTAAGAGACTGATGCACTGATTAAAGATCAACACATGATAAATTGACTAAATCATAATTTCTTTGGGTGTACGTTTGTTTCTTTAATCATAGTAGCGTACACATGCAAGTTCAATTCACTAAAGTAGCATTTATAAATCTAATTAGAAATTGAAAATTATTGAAGTGTAAATACTGATTCAACCCCCCCTTTCTCAGTATTATTTCCAACATAAGGTACATGTCAACTTTGACATTCCCGTATTTGAGGTTCAGGTAGGTGCGGATGCCATAGATAAATGGTTAAATCTGCCAGAAGGATATTTTTCTATTCATGACTTTTCTAGTCAAGAAAATATTACTTTTCCTCTTCTTAAAGCCACCCCCCATGTCAAGAATTGGTGGGAAACCTACTATGAGTAGAAGGATGAAAGCATGCCCTAACTATTTTCAGCCACACCCACATGGGATTCGTTCCAAGATGCCATCGAGGAGAAATACTACCCTATCAGGAGCTATGAGGATAAATACATAAAGTGGGCCACATTGCGATAGGGAAGGTACTAAGACATCTCAGAGTTTACTAATGTTTTTCATACCCTTCGCACGAAGTTGGGTATAAAGGGTTTTTAGAAAAATTTGGTACTCAAGTACTGCGGCTACCTACACAAGTATATCCAAGATGAGATGGAGTTCTTGGAAATCTCCTCGTTCGTCAAAATGTACTGATATGATGTCAAAATTGAGAAGAAGCTTAAACTGAAAAAGTAAGACTTTGGATCTGTGAATCCGAAGCAAGGGAAAGGTGCCCCCAAACCATAGAGCAAAGGACAAAGCTAAGCTGGGGAAATCCAATATAACCCGCCGAAGCTGCAAGAAAAGAACAACACCATGAAGGTAGAGAAGGACATAGGAAAGTGGTGTGAGTTACATAAGAGCTCCACTCACAACACAAGTGAGTGTCGGGCCAAGCTATCACAGGTGGACAAGCTGAAGGCTTCTGAGTCCAACGCATGTTCCGACTCTGAGTCAGAACCCACCAAGGGGAATGACAAAGTGAAGCAGATCATTGACCTAGAGCCTAGTGTTACTGTGGCCACCACCAAGATCTAGAAGATTAAGCATGAAGATATAGAAGAGGGAGAGTGCATATTCCACTCACAGATGTGGGTGAAGGGTTCTCCACTGTAGTTCATTATTGAAAATGGGAGCCAAAAGAACCTCATTTCAACAGAGGTCATGAAGTGGTTGGGCTTACCGAATAAAACACATCCGTAGTTGTATACCCTCAGGTGGCTTCACCAAGGATGAGATCTCTATGTCAGCCAATAGTGTCACCTTCCCTATAACGTAAATCCCTTCACAAATGAGGTACTGTGTGATGTTTCTCCTCTTGAAGTTTGCATATATTATTAGGACAACCATAGTTATGGAAGCAACATAATGTATAGGAATCTAGACCTTGATCTATTATTTTTTATTTGGGTACTAAGCTATGCAGGATACCGAAGGTGACCTATCGCCATCTCTTTGATCTTTGCTAAGAAATGCAGTAAGGTCATCTCCCATATTGTGAAATTTGTTTTCTTTCTGATTCACTCTCAAAGTAAGGGGAAGGTCGTAGCCACATCTATGGACTCGAGGAAGGGTTCCTCCAAGCAATAGAAGCATGTGGATACAGTCATGAAATAATACAAGGACATCTTATCCTCACCCACATTGGTATCCTTGCATTGTCATGTCAAGCATTTAATTGATCTAACTCCCGAAGCACCTTTGCCCAATCGGATGATATATCATTCCTCCATTTTGTAAAATAAAGAGATCAAGTAGAAAATCTAAGATTTGTTGTAGAAAGGGCACATCTGACCAAGCTCCTCGCCTTGTGGGAACCCAATTGTACTTGTACAAAAGAAGGATGGAAGCTAGAGGCTCTGCATTGATTATCGGGTACTAAAGAAAATCGCTATCAGGAACAGGTATCCAATCCCATGGATTAATGACCTATTGGACCAACTCAAGGGGTCCAAGTATTTTAGTAAGATTGATCTGAAGTTTGGTTAAGGTTCCAATAGAGCCCACAAATGTATGTAAGATCACCTTTAAATCCAAGGAAGGCCTTTTTGAATGGTTGGTTATGCCCTTCGGGTTGAAAAATGACCCTGCTACTTTTATGAGGCTAATGGGTGACATCTTGCGACCCTTCACCAACTCGTTCATGATGGTTTATCTAGATGACATCCTCATCTTTAGCAAGAGTTGGGAAAAACACTTGCAATGCATTCAGAAGGTCCTTCAAACCCTGTGGTAGCACAAACGATGTGCCAACTTGGAGAAATTACCTTTGGCATGAGCCAGGTCCAATACTTGGGTTACATCATAGATGAGTGTGGCGTGCATGTGGACGCGACCAAAATCCAAGTCATTCAAGATTGGCTAGCCCCGACCACTCTAATGGAGCTTCATAGATTTTTTATCCTTGCAAATTTCTAGGAGGTTCCTATTAGGATTCTCCCATATCACTTAGCCTTTGAGTAAGATTACTAAGGGTGGGGTGAAGGTAAAGTTTTCCTCGTCTAAGTCCTAATAGAAGGCACTTGTTTAGTTGAAGCACCACCTTTGCTCTGCACTGGTACTCACATTGACAGACCTACAACAACCATTTGAAATCAAGACAAACACCTTAGATTATGTTATTAGTGGAGGCCTCACCCAACATGGGCATCCAGTGGCATACCATAGCGAGACACTTTCCAATACAATTCAGAAGTACCCCACCTATGATAAAGAGATGTATTCCATCGTGTAGGCTTGCTAACAATGGAAGCACTACATTCTAGGGAAGGAGACAGTCATCCACACCAATCACCGACCCCTTAAGTTTATACACACATAAGGGAAGTTTTAGAAGGATCACCATCATAAGTGGTCTACATATCAAAACCAATTCCACTTGAACATTAAATACAAAAAGGGTAGCACTAATCATGTTGCAGACTTCCTCAGCTAGCCCCCAAATGCAACATTGACTACTGTTCTCAACTCTTATGGTCATGAGGCCTCTGGATGGCCACAACTATACAAAAGTGATCCACAGTTCACCTCAACATACCAAATGCTAGTAGCTGGCAAGAACAATCTTGACTTCCACCTCCAAGATGTATTATTATGCTACTTGGGCCACCATTGTGTTCCTTCAAGCGAGCATGCCAAGATGATTTGGGAGGTGCACTACAATCAGGTCGCAGGACACTTTGGTGTGGAGAAAATTGTGGTTATACTACAAAAGTAATTTTATTGATCCAAACTTTGACTGGATGTTGGGAAATATATCAGATCCTGCATTGCATGCACCATCACCAAGCTAACCACCAAGAAGCAAGGCCTATACACTCCTCTTCCTACTCCCCGCCAGCCGTGGGAATCCATCTCCATGGACTATATGTCTGGCCTCCCTTATACCAAGCATGGTAATGAATGTGTATATGTGGTCATGGACATATCTTCTAAGATGGCTATCTTGGCAACTTGCAAGAAGAGTATCATAGCAGAGGACACTTCCAAACTCTTCTTTGAACAAGCATGGGTACATTTTTGGATCCTATAGAACATTAAATCAGATCAAGATAACAGGTTCCTAAGCACATTATAGTCAAGCCTCTGGACACTATTGGACACCAAGCTCACCAAATTGACTGCCTTCCATCCCCAGACTAATGGCCAGACAAAGGTCATCAATAGGATGATAGTGCACATACTCCACATGTACAACTCCAAGCATCCTCAAACCTAGGATTAGAGTCTTCCATGTGTGCAACATAGTTATAATATATCTCTCCATAGCTTGACTGGTTGCAGTCCCTTTCAAGTGGGTCTAGGATTTCAACCATTGTGTTCGATTGATGTTTCCATGTCTCATGTGAATACGCAAAAAGAATCAACACATGTACTGTCCAAGGCTGATAAAGTGACCATATTTATTGAACACATCCAATACACCTGCTAGCAGGTTCACACCATCCTAGAGAATTCAAATGCCAAGTACAAGCAGTGACATGATCAACATTGGGTGCCAGACAAGTTTTAGGTGGGTGACAAAGTCTGGTTGCATTTGCAGAAAGAATGCCTTACCAGAGCCCATTGGGAGCTCAGAACACTCCGAGATGGTCCTTACACCATTACCAAGGTTGTGGGAAACAATGCTTTTGAGCTCAAAATTCCACCATTCCTTCGTCTGCACCCAATGTTCAATGTGGATTGCCTTCGACCATACTTCCCACCATTGTTGGACACATTAAACATTGTAGAATAACTCACACCAACAGATTTAAACCCAGACTGCATGGAACAAGCCATAACTGATTGGATTATGGACACATAGGTTAAGAACACTTACCAACAAAATATCCAACTATATCAGGTCATCAAAGCTGGCCAACTCTTGCACCAAGGCAAGTGGCTCACTAGGGACTAGGTTCAACAAAAAATTCCTCACCTCATGGAGGCTCTGCATGCAATGGGGACCATTGCTTCCTAAGGGGGGATGGATGATCTAGGTGGATATTGGTGGCCACCCACCTATCCCACCTATACAGTTTCATTTGTTTCCTTGTTTATTTCAACATTTACTATTTTTAACATTTTTTCGAGTCCTGAACTTCTAGTGTCGTTTTTACCCCTTGAACGACATTTTTCTGAGGTCTGATGCATTCCCATGGCTAAAGGAAAGGGCTTGTGGAAAATATTGTAGTAAGTGGAGATACCTTTCCAAAAAGGTATTGTATGCACCAAATGTAGATAATATGACCAAGTTATGACACGGGAAGTTGGCTGCCCAACAAACCCCAACAGGGCCCACACTCTTGGCGTTACATCTTCTGGGTTAGGGTTTTGGTCGTTTAGGGTTTTCTTATGTTTTTCAATAATAAGTAGGCCCTTGAGCCTCATTGTAACATAATTTAGAGGCATATAGCTACCACATCTCTTCTCAGAGATAAGCTATCATCGCATGAGCTAGTCTTATTTCCATTCTGTTTGTAAGCACACTTCAGTATTTGATATTAATGAAATGAAGTGTTATTTCTACTGCATCTTTGAATTTGTGGTTATACCTATAATTTGTTTCATTCCTATTTAAATTCGGATCAATATCTCTCTCTAGTGTCTAGATATATGACTTGGAGAGTCAGACCTAGAGCACAACTTTCCACCTTATTTGTTGGCCTCGTCTTGCTTCACTATCTCTTGAGTGTGTTTGTTAATATCAAAAAATCGTACACATATTTTTACAATTCAAAAGACACCCAATCCATCCAAAAAAATGTAAAAGTGAATATTTTCTAGTTGAAGACATTATGAAGTTCAAAAAATTTAATTTCTCTAAAGGTACAATGCATATTGAATTAAAATTGAGGTTATGCGACTTTCCTTTTAAAATTCACGCGATGCGTGGTATTTTATTCGAAACCTGCAAAATCGAATAAATGATTGAATCAACAATTTGGGACCACTTCCTACACTTGGAAGATGATTCCCTAAAAATATTTCAATCAAGGACAACCGAATTCGAGTTTATTGGAAGATATGTATCCCTCAAAGGAATCCTCTTGTCCTACTCATAAGTCATTTTCATTCATGAACCAAGATAAGGAAGAGGGATTCAATAAATTCTATATAAATAGGCCATGGGAGAGTAAAAAGGAATACAATGTTATGTTGGCCAAATTTCTATGAGAGAAAACCTTCATTTCATTGTTGAAGCAGAAGAAGTAGAGCATTATTGTGTTGGAAAAATTGCTTCTTAGCAATCCATCACTCTAGTGTGGACATGATTTCACCATTGAGAGAGCCTTGATACTTCTTGGATAGATAAGAGAATCTTGGAAAGAGAGTGAAGAAAAGAACCTCCTTTCTGAGGATTTTTAAGAACCATTTCACAAATAGTTTTTAGTATTCTACTATTTGTATTCATCTTCTACCACCAACAATTAATAAAGGCCATTTTCCATGATTATGTTGACTTGTTTGCTTCATTAAAAATTATTTGTATGTTTATATCTTTGTTTTAGTTTTCGTTTGTTTATGTATTGTTCCCACCATTTGAAATACTTTGTTTCTTCATGCTTGTCCATTGACAACAACCAAACTGTTTTTTTTCTTTGCAGGGAAGAAGCTACTGCTAAGAAAGTGAATTTTTGTACACCATTGCTACAAATACACTACAACAAGATTGGAAAATCCACTATTGTATTTTATTTACTCTAAACGGTTGTGTTTGTAGGACCTTCTCTATGCATTATCACCTCACAAGGTGTGCATCAACTCTTTGGAATTTTTGTAGCACCTTTTGGACTTGTAGGTGGTCGATAAATTTACTTGCCTATAGTTTTTCTATCAATTGCGTAGATTTTTGATAGATAGACATGCAAGCCACAACATTTTCTCAACACAAACACGCAACCACTTTTGTGTAGGGAAAACCTGCACATTTTCCAGAAAGCAAAAAATTCCTTGTAATTTCACTTTTTTGAGGTGATTGACAACTTTTAGTGAATTTCCTTCACATCTGCAATTTTTTTCCAGTAGTTTAGGTTACTTAATTTATCTACTAATCAAAATTAGTATGGTAGTTAGATTATCTCTATTTTCATTTGCAATTCTCATATAGCTTAATTAGGGAGAAAAGTACGTGGCCAAATTCCACACATATTTTTCAATCTATTTTGCTAGTTTTTGCAAATCACCTAGCTTAATTAGTAAAGGTGTAAGTGGCCTATCATCCAAAAATATGGTTACTAAACAAAGCATCTTTTCATTTCATTATTTTTGGGACTAGGGACAAGTGTCATTGTAGAAAGAAAGTAATGTTTTCTTCCCTTGTGTCTTTTAGGTGAGCCTGGGATAATGTATGAAATATTTATTAAAGAACTTGTGTTTCCCATCTCCCTTTGGTCATACATAGTGTAATAGGAGAAAGAGTAAGTGACCCATTATCCGTGTTGGTTGATAAAAGGTGCCTTTTAAACTCCTAATTATCCTCACATTAATTATCAATCTGGGCAAGTCTTCTTATTTCAAGAGTGTACACAGTATATGTCTGCTATTTAACTCAGAGAGTAATGTTTCATAGATTGCAATATAGATCTTTAAATAAAAAAGTAAACGGATGCATCTAGTAAATTTTAATTGTAATTAAAGAAAACTAAATCCTCTAATGACTCAAATCTTACATTAACAACAACATCAGTTGAGAGTGCAGCAATGATAACTCATCTCTCTTTAACTGATTTAATCGAACTCAAACCCAATCTTTAATAAATAATCTAAATAGAAAATGATATCAATCTAAGAGTTTCAACAACGATAGTTAATACTCTTTATAGTTGATTAAATCCAGCAGAATATTTATCTAAATAACTCAATCCGAAGTGAAAGTAAATCGTACTAATGACAATACTATAAATTATAGAAAGCAAAGATATTATGCCAACACTGGAAAATAGTAAACAACGAAAGAAATAAAATCACAGAAAGCAAGAATACTATCAAACCATCACACTTGCGAGAATTGGAAATGTATGACACAAAGAAAGCAGTTGAATCCACCAGAGGTCAGGCCCCTAGCCGCCAGTGAACTCTGCTAAGTTACTTCAGATGATGTGAGGGAACAACAACTTCACCTATATATTAATCATCAAATTGAATGAACATTACAATATATTCGTGTTCTTCTCTATAGAGAGAGTCTATAATTAAAATTACAATTTCAATAATAACAACGATTCCTCCTATTCCTTCTTACAAAACATCTCCTTTTATAATAGGAAGGGGTAAAAAAAGATAAACGATAAACGCCATCCCTCAGGATCTCTTCATCCAGAGGGATTTGCAACAGTTTTTCCACTTCATACATCCTTTCCTTTCTTGCGATGATTCTTCTGATTTGTTTTGGTCTTATATGCAACCGCCACTTTCCTTCCTTAGCTTGCCGATTTTTGTTGTTCCTTCATAGGGAACAACATTTGTCCCTTTTGTCATTTTCTTACATAAGGAAGGGTAATAATTAGCCAAGTCGTAACTACAGATAATTCCTTCATTTCTTACCAGAATTCCTTAATAGATTAACGGATTAAGATATAGAAAAGATAAGAATAAAGGAAAAGGATGATGAGATTAATAGTAAATGCATACCCTTTCCATGACTCAACATGCTCCCCTTCTTACCCTGTTTCATGTCTTCATGAAAAGCAAGTAGTTCGTATGCAGAGCAGTTAGAGAAGGAATATCTACTGTCTATGTTTTTTATGATGGGAGGTCAAAACCTTCGTCCGGGTGCCCATGCTGTAGGAGGGTACCACCTCCGTCTGAATAGCTATGTCATAAGAGGGTATAGCCTCTGTCTGGGTATCTAATTCTGTAAGAACTGCATGCTGTTCCTTAACAAGTTGAGTGAGTGTTGGATCAGTTTGAGTCCCTGCAACTTTTGTTTCATATAAGTCAGTTTGAACTATTGCGTTTATTATTTTCGGGGTTTTGTCTGGAACCATCCCTGCTGATAATTTCTTATCTTTCATCTGAGCCTTTTTACTGTTTTCTGCAGCTTCTACTATTCCTTCCTAAGCTTTTTAAATATTGTTTCTATGCTTTTAAGGATGAGCATATGTTCTGTTAATCGTCTCTGCTCCTAATGAGTTTGGTTGCTCATCTTGGCGTTGGTCTAAAAGATCTGTGTCCCCAGATTGGTAGTCCTCTTCTTGGTTTATTTCTATTTCTTCTGACTGGCCTTTATTCTCTGTATTTAGGGCTACTTGACTGGGTTCTCCTGGAGGCATATCACTAGGTTGGTTTACCTATTCTTGAGTGGCCTCTGGCCTTGTTTCTACTTCGCAACTTACATTTTCTTATATAATTCTATCGTGGCCATAGTTCTCTATAGATTGGGTTGCTCCAATGTTAAAATTGAGTGGGCTTTCGGGTTGTATGAAATCATCCAGATTGGCCAAGATCTGGGCCAATTCTGTATCATGCAATAAATCTCCTAGGGGACTTGTATTTGATGTTGAGGGTAATTCTGATTCATTTCTTTCCCTAGAATGCCTTGATTCTTCCTCACGGTCCGATTCAGGGTTATCTTGGCCTTCTAGACAATTCTATGGGCTAGCTAATACTGCCCTAGGGTTTTTCGGTCGCTCCTAAGTTTGTAATCAGCCTAGCGGAATGTCTACGCTTTTGGGGAATGTTTGCTGTAAGGGTAGTCCTCTTCCTTTTCAGAACAGGGTTAGGCACAGGCAGAGCTAAACCCCCTTCAATAACAAATATTCATTCCTCCCAACTTGATTGCTGCTAGGCGAAGTTGTAACTAACGATCAACTTAATCAAACAATGGTGTCTTATAGTGGTTTCTATGTGTTGGAATTTTCTTATCCTTTTAGTGGAGTCATGCAGTAGAAAATTCAAATATGCAGGTAAATTCACAAAACACTTTTGTTTTAGGATTGCTAAGAGTTTAAGATGACGCAACCTTACCACGTCTTTTTGTCTGTCATATGTCATAAAATTCTGGACGACTCTGGCTAGTTCTCCCCACGGTTCTCCAAGGGATGATGGTCGAAATCCTTTGCCTTTGATGATCAACTCCTATCCTTCACCCTTAAAGACTACAATAGCGTCATGTAACTTCAATATCTTATTAGCCCATACGGGTCCTTCTGTTGGTAACCCAAATACTTCAGCTATCACAACATCTCACATTGTGATTTTCCTACCTCTAATCATGGATTGTCTGTTCTATAAATTTTGTAGGAATTCAATGGCAACTGCTTTGTTGGGTTGCTGAAATCGTGTGAAGTATGTTATCCACCCAGTTCAGGCTAGAATTTCTCTAGCTACATTAGAAACAGCTAGTATTAGCGGCTCCCTGCATATTTTTCTTCCTCCCATACTGCCTGAATTCTATAAACAGTTAGTGTAGCAGAGATAACACATCAATAGATAGAGCCAAGCGATGGAACAACAAGTTGTTATCATGGTTATATCGGATGATACTTTGCAAGCATAAACATCGTTATCTAAGACTTGTTATTATTCTACATGCTCTGCAATCATGGAATGTCGTATTTCCCTACAAGATCGAGTAGAGAGCTGACACACATGCATAGTACACTAGAGGTTGCTCCTCACCCCCCTTTGAAATGATAGGTTGCCTTTGACTGAATGAATGAAGGACTAATGTGCTGGATGTGAAGTACAAGGTGGTGAAAGTGGAAAGGTACGCATATTAATGAGAGGATCGCAAAAAATATCGGAGTGTTGAAATCAATTCATATAATGAGAATTATTAATAAGTGAGGATATGCCGTGAGGTGATTCGAAAAGGAAAAAAGAAAACTAACCCAGGAAAAGTACTTTACCATCATCATTCCACTTTAAAACTATTATGATTGATTTTTTTTTTTAAAGTATATTGCATGCATAAAGTTTCAAAATAGTTTAGGAACATAATCTCTCTATAGTAAAGATAACAAATAAGAAAAGGGAGTTATAATAACTATTGATGTTGAAAATACAACTTCAATACCATCAGTAGAGCTTCTGTTGTCCATAGGGGTTTATAGCCTCGATAGAGTTGCTTTTTCACCCTTTGGAACCATGCTCCTCTATGTATAATTGGAGGAGTGCATTATGATATCAAAGTAGAGACCAATGTACTGGCTTGGTAACTAGATGAACACATTGCCACTCACTAGGAAGGAGCGAAAGGTAGGCAGGCCAACTCGTAATGAGACCTCCTGTTCCAAGGAATTTTTTCTTGATGCATCCATTGGATCATATCCCTGGTTTGGTGGCCATAGTGGGAATGCCACTTCGTTGCTTCCTTATGATTATGGTAGGCTGGCTCATGATGATACCCCCTATCCTCCATTTGTAAAAATCATAGAATTTTTAGTAAACATATGTATATCTATATATATATTATATATATATTATATATATATATATCTATCTATATATATATATATAATATATATATAAATATATATATATATATATATATATATATATATATTATATAAATATATATATATATTTAAAAACACTTCCTTTATTATATATAGAGGGTGGCTCAACACTCCTTAGGAGTAGGGATGGTGGAAGAAGTCTAAACATATCAATAGAAAAAAAGTATGCCCTTAACCTTATTTGATGATAATGAACAGAGAGAATTATAGGGGTTAGGGGAGAACCAACATGGTACAAATAATCAATCAATTCGATTTATAGTGAAAATAAGGATAGTGAAGTGATATAGATGGTTGTGTCCTTTATTTTTTTGATCAATACAAAGCAATCTTATTAAAGATGATAATATTCGATTTTCTTGTTCCAGTAAACTTCAGATTTGTATTCTTACATATATATTTGTATACTTGCCCTATAGAGGATCATAAAGAGTGAGGAAAGGAAAGAAATGATATACACAAAGTGCTATTTCCTAAAGGAAACAACAAAAGAAAACCTCACAGAAAAAGCATTGTTCCTTATAGGGAATAGCAAGGAAAAACACACAAAAAGGGTGTTATTCCTTAGAGGGAACAACAAAGAAAATACATACAAAAATTGTTGTTCCTTAGAGGGAACAACAGCTGTTCCTTGTAGGGAACAACAACAGAGAAAAACTGCATGCCAAAAGTGTTGTTCCTTAAAGGGAACAACGGTTATTCCTTAGAGGGAACAACAAGTAAAAATGCACGTTGAAATTGTTGTTCCTTAGAGGGAACAACAGTTGTTCCCTGTAGGGAACAAGGAAAATACATGCCAAAAATATCATTGTTTCTTGGAGTGACAATGGCTGTTCCTTAGAGGGAACAACAACTGTTCCTTAGAGGGAACAACAATTTTTCCTTAGAGGGAACAACAGTTGTTCCTTGTAAGGAACAATAAGAAAAAGAAGGAAAAAAACTGGACGCAAAATTGTTGTTCCTTAGAGGGAACAACAACTATTCCTTAAAGGGAACAACAAGAAAACCAATACACATGACGTTGCTATTACTTAGAGGGAACAACAACTATTCCTTAGAGAGAACAACAAAAAGAGAAAAAAAAAAATTAATTGCACGTGAAACTGTTGTTTCTTAGAGGGAACAATGTTGTTCCTTAGAGGGGACAATAACTGTTCCTTAGAGGGAACAACATGAAAGGAAAAAAATGAAAAATTGTTCACAAAATTTCTATTCCTTAGAGGGAACAACAACTGTTCCTTAGAGGGAACAACAGCCGTTCCTTAAAGGGAACAACAAAAAGAAAAAATTGCACACGAAATTGCTATTCCTTAGAGGGAACAACAACTATTCCTTAGAGGGAACAATGGTTGTTCCTTAGAGGGAAAAATAGATACTCCTTAAGGGGAACACTAAGAAAGAATAGTGCACTCAAATTTTTTGTTACTTAGAGGGAATAGAGGCTATTCCTTAGAGGGACCAGCAATTGTTCCTTAAATGGACTAGCAAGAAAATTTACACACGAATATTGTTGTTCTTTAGAGGGAACCGTAGCTGTTCCTTAGAGGGAACAACAATATAAAAAAAACAACTTATATACAATTTATACAAGCAAATTCAATCAAATAGAAAATAAATTTTATGTGCAAATTTCTAAAACCACTAAATTCCCCACTAGACCAATGTTGTGGATGGGTTGCCCTCCTTAGCAAGAATTTGTATGGTGGAATCTTCCCGTAATTGTTGGCAAAAGGACTCCCTGGTAAGCGGTTTGTGATATAGTTTTACTCGATGTCCATTTGCTTTAAAAGAGTATCTAGACCCATCAATGGTGGCTAATGTGAGGGTGTCATTATCATGCACCTTTTGTATCTCATAAGGGCCTAACCATCTAGTTTGGAGTTTTCCCGGGAAATCCTGGAACCTAGAATCATACAGGAATGCCCAATCTCGTTCGTGGAAGATCTTCTTCTTGATAAGGGCATCATGCCATTTAGCTCCTTATTGTTGGATCAGCGAAGTGTGCTAAAGAGCTAATAGCCGGATTTCATCCAATTCATTGATTTGATGTAGCCTATTAATCTGTGCTTCATTTAAGTCCAAGCCTACCTCCTGAGATATCCTCAATGTCTGAATTTCAAATTTGATTGGGAAGATAGGTTCTTTGCCAAACACTAGCTGGTATGGGGAAAATCCCATAATATTTCTCCATGTCATGCGGTATGCTCACAGGGCTTCTAGCAATCGGGTAGCCCAGTCATGTCTATGTGATGCAACTGTCTTTGTGATTATTGCCTTGATTACTTTATTAGAACTTTCTACCTAGCCATTTGCGTGCGGGTGGTATCGAGTTGTGATTCTGTGCATGATATGATGATTTTTTAATGTTGCAACAATCTTATGGCCTATAAATTGTGGCCCTCCATCCGTGATTATTTCTCTAGGCAAGCCATATTGCACAAGTAGTTGGAAAAGAAAGTGGATTACTAAGTCCTCCATTTCCCTTGGTAATTCTTCTACCTCCACCCATTTAGTCACATATTTTATTGCAACTAGTATGTATGTCTTTTGATTAGATGATGGGTTAATTGGGCCAATGAAATCTAACATCCATCATTCAAAAGGTTCAATGACTAACTGCGAATGCAGAGGCATCTCATTGGACTGCCCAGGGCGTCCCATTCTTTGGCAACTATTTCATTCCTGGACAAACTTCTTGGCATCCTTAAAAATGGTGGGCCAATAATAGCCCATTTGTAATACTTTGTGACCAGTCCTGTGGTCTGCAAAATGTCCACCGCAAGGCCCACCATGGCAAGCTTTCAATATGTCAAAGATTTCATCTTCCCTCACACATCTTTGAATGTGCATATCAGGTCCTATATGGAACAAATATCCTCCGGTCCAGGAGAACCGAGTGTTGCACTATACTATTTGTTTTCTTTCATTGGGCGTCAGGTGCTCGGGTAATTTTCCCACTGCTAGGTAGTTTGCAACATCTGTGTACCATGGTGTTTTCACATTGGAAGTGAATAAGTGTTCATCAAGGAACTGGTGTTCTACTGCTACCGAGTCGTCTGTCTTTGGCATACGTGAAAGGAAGTCTGTTACTAGATTTTCCTTTCTTGGTCGATCTTTGATTTTAATGTTGAATTCTTGTAAAAGGATCAACCATATTG